>CM076571.1:579302240-579524207 GCA_034641835.2 Pinus albicaulis | reverse complement strand
CTACTACCTGCTAGGATTAGACTGTCTAGCAGGTTTCTTCTCTACATTCTAAGACAGAAATTGAAACAACTAACTACCTGCTCATAGGCTGAGCTTTATTGAGCTTTTCCTACCTACCCTATTCTAACTTGACATATTTACAAGACTAGCTTACAAACACTATCTTCCAATGTAACCAGTCCATCAAGTGATCCCATGGCTGGTCCTTCTTGCTCAACTCCTTGAGCATGCTGGATAGGCATGGCAGCTCCCACTCTTTTGGTTCAATAACAGTAGCTTTGAAAAATTTTCCTTCTTTTTGCAACATGCTGCTCAAAAAGACCCTTGATCCTTCTTCAAGTATATGCAGGAAATGTGCATAAGGATCATGAAATGATACTTGGTTATGAATATCTAGCAAGCAGGATTCAACCAGGACTTCCTCTTCTTCCACTGGATCAAGGATAAAACTCTCTTGAAGAAGAGAATCTCCTTCATCTGCTTCACTTTCTGAACTGGAGGACTCATCATATATGGCAGTGTTTTCCTCCTGGAGCTCTGATATATTTTGCTTTGAGGTGCTGAGCTCTGTGAGAAGATCTATGTATTCTTGAGTAGGGTTTTGGTCCATTGCTTCCTCTTTTTCAAGAGAAAGCTCTTTGCTTAAATTCTGCTCGAGAATCTCTTCTTTGTTTTCCTCCTCGTCTTCTGAAAAGAAAAACTGCTGGTTTCCAGTCTCACTGATGATCTGTGGTGAAGCAGAATGAAGACTCAGAGAATCTTCTTCTGCTATTATACTGTCATAGCTCTCCCCATTAGTATCATAGATTGGCTGACTAGTTTCACTGCTTCTCTGGAGTTGATGGAACTGATTGTCCTCCCACAAATCTGTTAATGATGGCTCAGCAAATTTCTCTTCATTCTGATTTACATGTGAGCTTTCCAACTCTGTACAATAAAGCTCATCAGATGAATGGACAAGAATTTCTTATCTGTAAAAAATTTCAGAGGCTAGCTATTTATTGATGATTTGATCTATTTCTTCCTCTGTCAAAGGGGAGGATGGTCTTGTGTCCCTTTCTGCAGAAGTGCAGCAGCTCTCTGTTTCCTCTGAAGACTGGATTTGAGGCAGGGTGTCATCTTGAGCCTCAACTATCAGGGATGATAAATCAGCATCTGAATTTTCAGGAATACCTTGAATAATGTCCACAGTCTCTTGGTTGTTTTCTTCCTCAGTTGATTCATCTGTGCTCTTGTGATGGCTAGGATGCATATGAAATCCCTGAATGGCTGTCAATAGATCTTCAGGATGCATATCAACCAAATCCATATCAATGTCTAACAGGTACTGTATGATATTCTGAGATTGATCACAACAGTCCCATGGTGAGGATGGAGAGTTTCCTTTATAATTCTTGTAAAATACTTGGTGCATGTCCTTTAAAGAAAACAAACTCTGAGGTTCTAACCATTCATACCAATTCCTAGCCTTTCCTTCTAATGTTGCCATGAACATTTTCATTAGGCAGTCTTCATGCCATTCAACTCTAAATTTCCACACATGTATATGAAACTTGATGAGATGTAGCAAGGGGTCTTCAGTGTTTTCACCCTGAAAGGTAGGCAAGTTTTTTAACCAGTCCACTTCAGGCATTTTGTGTGGGAATCCAGGGATATGCTCCCTGCTCATTGGGGCATATCTTCTCTGTATGCGTGGAAGCATGTTTGTAAATCAGAAAGAGGTCACTGTGTCTTCTCAACCAGTTCAGAGTCTTCTACCAGTGGATTCATTCGGTCTTTGGATCATAGGGAGTGTGGAGTCGCCAGGTGGATGTATATGAATGTTTGAAACAGGATGTTGTCCACCATCAGCAAATTGAATGCCAATCTAACCAGAGATCTTGGGTCTTATGAGTGCCTAAGAATTTTTAAGGTGAAATGCACTCAAGTCCCCAGTGGAGTCGCCATTATGTTGGGGTTCCCATGTTTTGGCCAGATTGGCAAGACCAAAAGATGAGACAACATCAGAACCACTTTTGGGCCCTAGGATCTAGCCCTCCTGGACCTGGAGAGGGATCTCTCCAATAAAGCAAAGAATGATGTATCTTTGAGAGCTCAAAATGAGATGTTAGGCTAGGTATGAAGCACAAAGGGGGGTTTTAAATGATTTGGTTGGTTGGTTGCTGGGTTGGTTAGGAGACCATAAACTGAGAAGGTAATGGGAGAAAAGGAACAAGGCAGCAATATATTTCAGCAAAGGGGATAGGCCAAGAAAGTGCCATCCATTGGGCTATGGAGTCATGAAAGGTAATTACATGCAACAACTAGCCAAGGATTCCATAGGGCAAGTCATCTACACTAAAGGATCTTTCAGATAGATGATGGGATGGAACATTAAGGAGAGAAGGTGGAAGAAGGAAAGACAACCAAATTTCTGTCTCTAAATCAGGTCAGAGGTCATTTAACTCCAGACCTGCTTGGACATACTCAGAGGTAGCTCTCAAGGAGGGACAAAGGAGCTGCTTATAGATCAGAACAGAGGTCATTTAACTCCAGGTCTACTTTAGCAACTCCAAGGGGAAAACAGAGATAAGATTAACAAAGGGATCTTAGAAAGGCCAGCTAGTCGCGCAAGGATCCTAGTGGACAGGGCTAACTCTAATCCCTAGTGTTCCCAAACCTTCCAGCTTAAACCTCAACAAGAACATCTAAGAACTGATCCATCCAATTCATACCGTTAGAGTCCCGTGATTTGGCCGATTGGTAAGCCAAATGACGATGTAACATCAAACCAAGCTTTGGAGCCCAAGGACCTAGCCTTCCTGGACTCAGAGAGGGCTCTCTCTATTATATGCAAAAGATATCGGTGTGTTTGCTTATGGTGTTCTGATATTAGGCTAGTTATGAAGTATGTTTTTAGTTTTTTGGTTTTTTAAGTTTGTGAGGGATAAAATTGATCAAATACATAAACTGGATAACAAGATGTAGATAAATTGGGCTATGGGGTCAAACAAGTCAAGGAAGCTATGAGGTGATGATGTAAGGCTGCTGTAGGGCCGATTTGATTCATGGTAGAAGGGATCTTTGGGAAAAATGGGTTAAATGGACAACAAGTTGGTGAAAGACAAAGGGATTTCAAGTGTAACTAGTTGATAGCAGACATAAACATTTTATAGCAAGCCATTAATCATGTTAAATGTAACTATGAGCTAATTAATACATAGAAATCAAACATTCCAACCATACATAGAGGTATAAGACCCTCTAACTTCGGGAAATGGCTATCAGACTTTGGGGAAAACACATGAGACAAACTAACAACTCATAAACTACGCCGGAACACCTAAACATAGTCTCTAAGTCATTGGGCACTTTGACAAACAAGATTTCATAGTTTTAGGCAAAGGGCTAGATCGGGACTAGGCCTCCTTGGTTCAACAAGATGATCAACAAATCAATCAAAGAGAAAGTTTTATGGACAGAACTATGGACAACTTATAGGTAGGTAGGGCACACCATACATCCTACTCAACATGCATAGAACTTGTAAATAAAACTAGCAAACATTATCCTTAAGTTACTAAAGAGCAGTTAAGAATTCTTTACCATAACTGAGGAAGAAGAAAACATCAAGCTATGAAGATTCAGGAATTTTGAGGTGCCTCCATGGGCATATCTCAAAACTAATCTCTACTGATCTATAGCAGCAAGAAACATGGATTATGAATGAAAACTAGAAGACAAAAAACATAGCAAGAAAAACTATACCATTCTACCATGTCATGGAATCCATCACCAATCCTTCATCACTCCTCAAAAGCATCCAAGAGGCAGTCCAAAAATCATAACACAAGTGTATTCATCAAAGCTCATATGACCAATGTATTAATTCTTCTCTCAAGTTCAAATTCTTCAATTTGATCTCGTGTCAAGCAGCCAAGCAGATTGGAATGTTTACTAATGACATGCCTTTCTAAAGTTCAACAATTTATATGATTTGAAAGCTTGAAATGACCTCCTTTATCAGACCAGACTCTTTTTTCCTTTGAGCTAGCATATTTCAAACTTTATTCCTGTTATGATCATCAGTCACATTCATACAACCTGGAGATATTGTTTCACTGTTCAGTAAAAGGCAAACTTGGACTTTTTCAATCTTTAAAGTCAATACTGGCCTGCGCCCTCTGCTTGTGGATGAAGGAGGCGCCCTAACCCTCTGCTTGTAAATGAAGGAGGTTCTGGACCATGCAAATTTACCAGTTTGCTGAAACAGTGGTGTCCTTTTCTTACTGTGATTTTCATGCTGGATGAGTAGCTTTCTGTTTTGCAGACATATCTCAGGCTCAAGTTACATTTAGAAGCAGTTGTTCTTCTAACTGTAGATTCAAGCATTTCCTCCTGAGATGGAGTTATATTTCCTGCCTTTGTAGAAACCATAAAACACTGTGAAACACCTAATAGTCAGCTTTGAGATTGGGGTTTATGCAGTGCTGAGATCTAGGGGATGTGAGTGGCGCGACTTAGAGTTGTTTGTCAATTTCATTTGCAAAGTGGGAGGTCAGTCATGGTAGGTCTGTTACAGATGGAGGCTTTTTGGCCTTTTGATGATTGCCAAGGGTAAAATGCCTTAAAGCGCCACTTCCTAACATAGGGGAGACTTTTGAAACAGATTTGGATTTGCCTTTTAAAGATGATGGGTAGATCAGGGGGCTGAAGCCAGGTAGGAAAGGGATAATGAGGTTTTGATTTTGACATGGGTGTACTGAAAAGTAGAAAGGCAAAAAAAGTTTTAGGAGGGTTTTCTAGATGACATATTGACATAAGGAAATTAGTTTCTAGAAAACTCAGCTGTAGATATAGTCATCACTAACATGTAAAAAATATTGATGGCTAACAGTGGCTCCATTTGGGGAGGGCAGCTCCTCGTCAGGAGGTGTCCAGAATTCAGATCTTTGGCTTATGAAGACCAGTGTCTTATCCATTGGCGCAAAATTTACCCTTCTCTTGATGTTATTTCTGAAAAGTGACAGCATGGTTAACATCAATGATACTTCTACCTACCCCACTATCTTTCCTAACATTTTTTCTTCTCTTCGGCGCATTTGAACTAGCAGCCTTTTGACAATGCATATTTTTCTTTTGCAAAATGAACCTATCTATTTCTACTCTTATATCTGCCGGGAGTTCAGATTAAGCTGATGAACTCCTTCATTTCTCTACCTAAAACTAGATCGACTGTCAATATTAAGCAGTTTGACAGGATTTCATTCTCTAATTTACAACATGAAATTTAAAAATGATCAAATCAGGATTAAGCAGTCTGATTTGTCATGCATTTGCGGCATAAAAGACAAGCTGCACACAAATGTTATTCTGCAATAAAAGGAAACTAGACAAGCGGGGCTAAGATGTACAATGTGTTTTTCATCCCTCGCTTCTCCCTTTGGTTCTGTTTTAGGCATGTGGAACCAGTATCTCTCCCTAATCTAAGCTCTGTGATAAGTCAATCTTACACAATGTTGACTATCTTTGCACTCACTAACTTATCAGCAAATAAATTTAAACATGCTCAGCTATGATTAGGCTAGATAGTTGAACAAGACATTGAAGCACTAGTAGCGGCATTTAGACTTGCTCGCTTTCCGAAAGACTATTTTTTGGAACATGGGGCCTTTGTTCTATCTTCACTTGCCCTCTTTTCTGCTTTTTACTGTTTTTGACTTTCCTATCTTTTACTGTTTTTGGCTTTTCTATTTTTTCAATATTTCAAACAATGGTATGTACAATGAATGCAAGTGTCCCAAACTCAAAAATGGAGTTCTTGACAAAAATAGTGTTTTAATGTCCTGCCATTCACAGGACCCCCAAAAATTTCAGTCCCATCAGGTTCTTGCAAGAAGAAAGCATTGTTTCCACTGACTGAGCTGATGATGTAAGGCCCTTTCCATAAATTTTCGAACTTGCCATGTTTACCTTTGTCTTCTCTTCTAGAATCCCATTTTAAAACTTTATCCCCAATTTGAAAATCATTTTCCTTAGTTCTTTTGTCAAAAATCTGTTTTATTTTGTCTTGTGCTAACTGAGCCCTTTGGTAAACTTCTTCTCTAGTTTGTTGTAAATGGATAGTCTGATTTACTCTCCTTTGTATGTCATTTTCTTCTATTTGGACTTCTTGTAATAGTTTCATTACCAGAACCCCTAAAGATGTTGGGAAAATGGCATCTATACCATAAACTAGCTGGTAGGGGGACATACCTATGGATTTCTTGGTGGTTAATCTATCAGCCCATAAGGCGTGTATTAGTTTCCCATGCCATGCTTTTTGATTTTGTTCAAGAAGTTTTTTGATAATGTTGACTAGGCTTTTGTTAGAAGACTCGGCTAAACCATTACCTTGAGGGTAATAGGCTGTGGAATGCCCTAATGAAATATGATATTTGTGACAGGAGTCTATCATTTTCTTGGAAGAGAAGGCAGCGGCGTTATCTGTAATGATTTTCCTGGGACAGCCAAATCTGGATAGGATATTGGTTTCTAGGAACGTGATGATGACTGAATCAGTGGCGTTCCGAGACGGTATGGCTTCTATCCATTTGGTAAAGTAATCAGTGGCTGTGAGGATCCATTTATGTTGAGCGGAGGAGGAGGGGTGAATTTCCCCAATGAAATCTAGACCCCATTGTTGGAAGGGTCCTTCAACTATGATGGGGTGTAAGGGAAAAGGTAAAAGTTTTTTCTTGCCATCAAAAATTTGACATTTATGGCATGTCATGACCAGTTTGTGAGTATCAGGAAACAAGGTAGGCCAATAATAACCGGCTCTAAGGATTTTGTTTGCAATAGTTTTCCAGTAGAGATGACCTCCACATTCCCCTTCGTGCATTTCACGCATAATTTTCTCTGCATCAGACTCAAGCAAACATTTAAGCAACATACCAGTAGGATTTTTCCAATACAGAGAACTATCTATAATGCAAAACTTTAAAGATTTTTGTTTAAGGAATCTTGCTTTTGTTTTTGATAAAGTCGGAGGAGCATTCATATAAGTTAATACATAAATAATGTCTGCATACCAAGGCGAATCTAAAAATGTTTGATCGATAGGGGGGAGTGTGCACTCCTCCTGTTCTTCTAAGGCATCGACAAAATTTATATCTAAAGCTTGGAGGTTGGTTTCAGCCATTAGTCTCGCAAGTCCTTGTCCTTTAACTAGTTTGGTAGGCCGGATTTCTAAATCATATTCTAGGATGATAGCAATCCACTTTCCCCTTTTACCATCAGGATCTTGGTTCAGAATGTCCTTGACGACAGTATTAGGGACAAAAGCTATGACATGAGAATGCAAGATGTAAACTCGAAAATATTTCAGTGCTTTTACCAATGCGAATGCCTGTTTTTCCATGATGTTATATTTCAAGGGAGCATCTCTCAGGGATTTGCTAAAAAAGGCAATGGGTTGCTCCTGCCCAGCTGCATTTTTTTGCAACAACACCGCAGCTATTGTATGTTCTGAGGCAAATGAAAAAATGTAAAAATCTTTGGTGAAGTCAGGGCTTATCAATACTGGTGTTTCAGTTAAAGCCCTTTTAATTAGTTCAAAATATTTTTTGGCTTCTATAGTCCATTTAACCCCGACCTCCTTTCTTAACATATTTGTGATATCTTTCAAGAGCTCAGCAAGATTTGGGATGAATCTTCTCAAGAAATTTATCTTGCCGATAAAGGACTGTAACTCCTTTATGTTTCTGGGGTTTCTTATCTGTAAAATACCTTCGATTCTCTCGGGGTCTATTTTAATTCCTTCTTCCAAAATAATGTGACCTAGGAGTTTTCCTTCCTCTAGACCGAAAAGTGTTTTCTTGGGGTTTAGGGACAAACCATATTTTCTTCATTTGTTGAAGACTTTTCTTAAGTGTGCTAGGTGTTCTTCATCTGATTTAGAATATACTGTTATATCGTCGAGATATATGACTATGAAAACACCTATGTCTTCTGAGAAGGCTATGTCCATGGTTATTTGAAATGTGGCGCCAACATTCATCAGTCCAAAAGGCATTTTAACGTACATAAAAGTGCCCCAAGGGGTGGTGAAAGCTATCTTATGTTGATCGGTAGGATAAACCAATACTTGGTTATAACCAGAAAAACCATCAAGCAATGAGATTCTTTTAGCGCCTACTACCTTCTGAAGTATGTGGTCCATTTTGGGCAGAGGGTAGTTATCTTTCAGACATGCCCTATTCAAGTTTCGGAAATCTATGCAGAGTCTGATTTCACCAGTCTTTTTCCTAACTGATACTAAATTTGAGACCCACTCAGAGTATCAGAGAGATACTATTATCCCGGCATCATACATCTTTTTAATTTCCTTTTCAACCAATGGTAATAATACTGGGTTTATCCTTCTTAACTTTTGTTTAAAAGGGTTTTGATTTTCTTTGAGGGGAATTTTATGTTGGATGATGCTGGTGTCATATGATTTTAAATCTTGGTACCCCCATGCAAACACATCTTTAAATTCTTTGAATAGATTTATGTACCTTTGTTTTATGTTAGGTGGGAGGGTTTTGGATAGTTTAATGTTTTTTGGCTCTTCTGGATTTCCTATGTTGTACTCCTCTATGTCATCCTCTGTAGATTCCATTTTAGGCTTTTTGGCCACATCATTAAAGTCAAACAATTCTTCTAAAGGTGCGAGCCCTCTGGGTATGGTGTTATTTTCGCAGTGTAAGACTTCGAGTTCCCTTTGGTCAATGTCTTCTTCTATTTCCCTGTCACATGGATGGTCTACCAGGTTTAGATTGGTCCATAAAGGTGGATTTAGCTCTTGGTCTTGACTTAGGCTGGGTTTCCTCTCTTCATCTCCTGAGTCTGTTTTGGTTATTTCAAACTCATTCCTAGATTGTAGGAAATCATCAATTTGATCATCATCTTGGAATATTTTCCAATGGTCAAGATTATCTGGTATAGTGGGGCGGTGTTTCACTCGAATGTCATATTGCTCACTCATATATGGTATTGGGCTATTGCTTGCAGCAAAGGCGAGCTCATCTTCCAGACTGTTTTGAATCCTGGGGATATAGGTGAGTTCATATTTTTCAAAAGTTTTAAGGATATCCAAAGCTGCATTCCTATATTCTCTCAGTCTTGGGTTCTTTGCCAAATATTCACCTTTGATTTTCCTGATTACAAGCTCAGAGTCTCCTTGGGCTGATATTCTATTGGCGCCCAAGTCTTTAAGCATATGTAGACCGATGAGAAGGGCTTCATATTCCGCAATGTTATTAGTACATTGGAACTCTAATCTAAAAGAATGACCTTCCTTAGTATTGTGTATCCAGATGCCTGCTCCTGAACCTGTCTTGCCACAAGAACCATCAAAGCTTATACTCCAAAGAGTTTCCTTTTCATACATGATACTAAGCTGCTTTTCTGGTTTCTTGGGACTTTGGTCATCAATTTCTTCATCCAGTAATGATTTGGACATGTCTTCATTTTCTTTTATCAGCTTGTTTATACCACCTTCATTGTATAGGATAAAAGAATCTAAATTGGAATGAATGGAATAGATGGGGGTATTGTTTGGCTTATCTCTGTTGCTAACCATGTATTTCATGCGAGTTTCTCGGTATAACCTCCTAGTTTGGTTGAAAACCGGGATAGTAGCGAATGACATATCCATTTGAAGGCTACCTTGTATTTTGGCAGCCCATGCTCTTGATAGTAGCATTCCATACTTGGGTGTGATATCGGCCACTACTACATCCATGACTAATTTTTTGGCTGGTAGTTGTGTTAGGGAAAAATCTAGATTTTTTATCAGACCTAGACATTTGACCTGACTTGAGTCGAAAGAATACAGGTTTTTGTAAGGTTGAGTCACTTCTAGTCCTAGGTTTTCCATGACTGCTTTAGGCATGAGGTTATGGGAAGCACCAGAATCTAACATGGCATTATGTAATATTTTGTCCCGTATGTTTAAGCTTAAATAGAAAGGAGAAATAGTTCCTTCTTGATATTCACATTCTACTTTAGGGCCAAATAAAAGCTCGGGTTTGTCGTCAGTTAGATTCAAGGTATCTGCCTTACTCTCTAGGTCAAAGACTTTGAAGATTTGAGATCTATACCTATCTATAGTTATTAACTCTGTAAGGGGTATGGTAATTTTTATTTTGGAAATTTCCCCTTCGAAGCTAAAAGGAGTAGGTAGCTTGGGCAGATTTGTTTCAGCTTTCTCAGACATAACCTTTTCTATGTTCTTAATTTGCTGACTTTGGCTTGGGACTTCTTTTGATACAGTCAACCTTGGGGTTTCTTTGGAGGTACTAGGAGTGTCTGAGCTAGTACTTGTCTGAATGGCCTCACCTTTGTTTTGGTCCATCCTTTTGGCCCCAATTTTGCTACTATCCATGGTCTTATTTAAGATGTTATCAGAGATTTTGGTGTTGTCAGAACTATTCTTTTTGGAATGGTTTTGGTTTTTTCTGCTTCTAAGATTATATTGCCGGTGAGCCTCTATTATGGCATTTTGAAAGTCTATGGCAGGATCGTCGAGATCTCCATAGTTGGTCTCATCTTGATTAGGAGAACATAACTCTTGTTCTTCAGCTGTGAGGTATACCTCGCTTTCATTATCAGACCCTACGAGATTTAGATGACTTTCATCAAGATTTTCTGTATCCCTGTCATCCTCTTCCACATAGTTTTCATTGAATGGTGGCCTAATCTGTTGGTCATTTTCTCTTGGTCTGTTTTGGGGCTGTTCCCTCCTAAAGTTTTGGTTTCGGTTTCTGTTTGGAGGGTTTGGTTGGTTGTCCCTAATAGGAGCCTTTTCATTTATCTTTTCCCACATTTTGGCCATGGATTTGACTAAGTCATCTATTCTGGGATCTAGGGAAGGTGATGAAGTGGGGCCCTCATCTTTATAGGTGACCTTTCTTTCTGATCTAGTCCTAGCTCTTTTTTCAGCTAAGTTGGCATCTGCTTTTATGGCTATTTGTTGCATTTCCTCTAAGGTAGGGGGATCCTTATCTCTCAGATGATATGTCATGTCCAGATCGAAACCTTCGGGGAATTTTGCCAAGGCTAGGCCAAGTGGAGGTTTGAAATGAGGTGGGAGGGAGTTATATACACTGTTGAACCTAGTACAGTAAGCTTGGACACTTTCCCCATTTTCCTGTTTTAGGTTGTTATATTCTGACAGGATTTGAATGGGGTTTCTTCGGATTTCCCACCTATTTCTGAAAACTTGATGTAGTTCTGGGATATCATGGATACTGTTTGGAGCTAAGCTTTTGAACCATGCTTTGGGTTCACCACCAAGACTTTGGGCTAATATTCTCATTCGGACAGTCTCGTCTTGTACCTCTAGGTATTCATAAGCATCAGTCATTCTACTTATATGCTGTTGAGGTGTGGTGGTGTCTTCTCCAGTAAAGTGTGGGATTTTGTCTTGATATTTGTTTGGGAGAGGAGCCAAGGGTGGTGGCAACACCAAAGGTGCATACCAGGCTGCCATGACTGGAGCTAGTGGATGATGTACGAGATGAGGACTAGTAGGTTGAAGTGAAGTGGTATGAACAGTGGTGGTTTGACCAGGTGTGGCGGATGAACTTGGACTAGTGATCTGGTTTTGAGCAGATCTGGGATGATAGGAGCCAAACTGATAGAGAAGCTGGAAATCAGGAGGAGTGGTGGGTGAAGCTTCTCTAATAGGACTCTGTGGTGGGTTTAGGGGTTCAAGATCGTCGAAGTTTATCTTACTATATGATTTTCTTCTGGGAAGAGTTTGTGATGACTCTAGTTCCAAAGGTGAATCTAGTAGGATAGTGCGATGTTTAGGTACAGATCTTGTTCTATGAATGGATCTACCAGTAGCTAGATGATCAGTTTCGGAAGCTTGCCACAGAATCTTCTCTGGGTCATCTACTATGATAGGGGGATTTGGGTCTGGATGAGCTCTGGTATTGATTCTTCGTGAAGCCAGATTTTAGATCCAGAGTTTAGAGAGAATGGTATTGGTGAATGTTTTGGATGAGTGATTTCTCTAAAGTTCTACTAAGGTGAAGGATGGTCAAAAATAAAAGGGATGGATTAGTGGAGTTTCCAGGTGGAAATGGGTTGTTTTTGTGAAGATAGCTATGGTCCACCACCAGTAACTAATCTGGGAATGTTTTTGGATTTTCTGAGTTTTATGTGCAGCCTATGGTTTAAAGTATCCTAGACTTGCTTCAACACTTTGCTAGGGTGATGAGAACAAAAAGAGTTTACTCTAAAAAATGGGTCTATGGGCTGCTTGCTTGTTTAAGTATCTAAAGGACCAAAGAGTCTATAAGAGTTTGCTAGACTACTATGTACTCAGTGTCCCACCATCTCCCGCTATGCTAGTGAGTGATGGGGTAGGTCTATCGGATAGTAGCCTAGAGTTTTGAAAAATAGTAAGGCTTACTAGAAGTTAGTGGAGTCGCCAGGTGGATTGTCAGTTGTTTTGAGGTATACTTGTATGGTCCACCACCAATATTGACAAAAACCAATCTAAGGGAGTGTTTTGGGGTTTTTTGAGTTTTATGTGCCTACAAGGTTTGGAAGAGTTTTCTATAACTGACTCATCATTTTGCTAAGATGGTGAAAGAGCTATTTTCTACCCTTCAGACAATATCTAAATTTACTAAGCTTGATTGAGACTTCAAGAGTTGCTAAGGTGTACTTAGATTGTCACTAACTCAGAAGGTGCCACTGTGAGTGTCACTATGTTAGTGAGCAGTGGGATAAGTCAATCAGATAGTATTCTTACAAAGTCTCTAAAGAGTCTAGGGAATCTAAGCTTTTAAACACTCAGGGTCCCACCGTGATCGCCATTATGTTAGAGTCCCGTGATTTGGCCGATTGGCTAGCCAAATGACGATGTAACATCAAACCAAGCTTTGGAGCCCAAGGACCTAGCCTTCCTGGACTCAGAGAGGGCTCTCTCTATAAGTGTAAAAGATGTCGGTGTGTTTGCTTAAGGTGTACTGATATTAGGCTAGTTATGAAGTGAGTTTTTTGATTTTTGGTTTTTTAAGTTTGTGAGGGATAAAACTGATCAAAGATATAAAAATGGATAACAAGAAGTCAGATCAATTGGGCTATGGGGTCAAACAGGTCAAGGAAGCTATGAGATGATGATGCAAGGCTGCTGTAGGGCCGATTTGATTCACGGTAGAAGGGATCTTTGGGCAAAATGGGTTAAATGGACAACAAGTTGGTGAAAGACAAAGGGATTTCAAGTGTAACTATTTGATAGCAGACATAAACATTTTATAGCAAGCCATTAATCATGTTAAATGTAACTATGAGCTAATTAATACATAGAAATCAAACATTCCAGCCATACATAGAGGTATAAGACCCTCTAACTTCAGGAAATGGCTATCAGACTTTGGGGAAAACACATGAGACAAACTAACAACTCATAAACTACGCTGGAATGCCTAAACATAGTCTCTAAGTCATTGGGCACTTTGACAAACAAGATTTCATAGTTTTAGGCAAAGGGCTAGATCGGGACTAGGCCTCCTTGGTTCAACAAGATGATCAACAAATCAGTCAAAGAGAAAGTTTTATGGACAGAACTATGGACAACTTATAGGTAGGCAGGGCACACCATACATCCTACTCAACATGCATAGAACTTGTAAATAAAACTAGAAAACATTATCCTTAGGTTACTAAAGAGCAGTTAAGAATTCTTTAGCATAACACAGGAAGAAGAAAACATCAAGCTATGAAGATTCAGGAATTTTGAGGTGCCTCCATGGGCATATCTCAAAACTAATCTCTACTGATCTATAGCAGCAAGAAGCATGGATTATGAATGAAAACTAGAAGACAAAAACATAACAAGAAAAACTATACCATTCTACCATGTCATGGAATCCATCACCAATCCTTCATCACTCCTCAAAAGCATCCAAGAGGCAGTCCAAAAATCATAACACAAGTGTATTCATCAAAGCTCATATGACCAATGTATTAATTTTTCTCTCAAGTTCAACCTCTTCAATTTGATCTTGTGGACAGGCAGGCTGCTTATGATTGGAATGTTTACTAATGACATGCCTTTCTAAAGTTCAACAATTTACATGATTTGAAAGCTTGAAATGACCTCCTTTATCATACCAGACTCTTTTTTCCTTTGAGCTAGCATATTTCAAACTTTATTCTCTGTTATGATCATCATTCACACTCAGAAAAACCTGGAGTCTCTGTTTCATTTGTTCAGCAAAAAGGCAAACCTGGACTTCTGCAACCTTTAAAGTCAATACTGGCCAGCGCCCTCTGCTTGTAGATGAAGGAGGCGCCCTAACCCTCTGCTTGTAAATGAAGGAGGTTCTGGGCCGTGACAATTTACCAGTTTGTTGCGACAGTGGTGTCCCTTTCTTACTGTGATTTTCATGCTGCAAAGAGCTGTAAGGTCTGGACGAGTAGCTTTCTGTTTTGCAGACATATCTCAGGCTCAAGTTACATTTAGAAGCAGCTGTTCTTCTAACTGTAGATTCAAGCATTTCCTCCTGAGATGAAGTTATATTTCCTGCCTTTGTAGAAACCATAAAACACTGTGAAACACCTAATAGTCAGCTTGAGATTGGGGTTTATGCAGTGCTGAGATCTAGGGGATGTGAGTGGCGCGACTTAGAGCTGTTTGTCAATTTCATTTGCAAAGTGGGAGGTCAGTCATGGTAGGTCTGTTACAGATGGAGGCTTTTTGGCCTTTTGATGATTGCCAAGGGTAGAATGCCTTAAAGCGCCACTTCCTAACATAGGGGAGACTTTTGAAACAGATTTGGATTTGCCTTTTAAAGCTGATGGGCAGATCAGGGGGCTAAAGCCAGGTAGGAAAGGGATAATGAGGTTTTGATTTTGACATGGGTGTACTGAAAAGTAGAAAGGCGAAAAAGTTTTAGGAGGGTTTTCTAGATGACATATTGACATAAGGAAATTAGTTTCTAGAAAACTCAGCTGTAGATATAGTCATCACTAACATGTAAAAAATACTGATGGCTAACACATACATCGTATATTGTGCAATGACATCCACTACACCGGTTAAATCGACCCAAAGAAATCTTTAGATGACAAGGCTACATTCAAATAGAAATGATTAAAAGTAGGGAGAGCAGGAACATAGGGCACCTATCAAGGGTGAATCCTATGTTACACTTTTGTTGCCTACCAGAAGAACATGAAATAGTATGAAAATGTAAATAACAGAGTTAAGAAAGACATCACCAATAGTAATAGATCAGGATCCTGTGAAATGTGCTTTGATTAATTGATGCAAAATCAGTCATGCACAATAAGCTCAATGGCTAATACAATCCAAACTTTCTCCTCCCAGCCTATTACATACAAACTACTCTGTAACTCCCTCCCAAGACTGTTCTAACAGTCAAACTGAATCCCTCTAACAGCTACAGCCGAACAACTGAACAAAAACCTTTACAATGTGTTCTTCTGGATTCTTATAGGAAAAAACAGGGCAGAAGATGGTAGGTGAAGAATTAAATGAAGAATTAACGCTCAGAAGAGGAGGACCACAACCCATTCTGCTTTAAATCTGTGCAATTACTTCTAGTACTCTGGCTGCAGAACTACTGCCATTCTCTATTGACTGGAAAAACTGGTGAAATAATGATGCTAGGGTATCCATACTGTGTAACAAATGCTTCTTGATGTTGTAGGACTGCTGAAAGGGCGTAGATCTTCATTCGAGGCACAATGTAGACTGAAAAATGATGTGTACCGTGTCCTTTCATGGGAGAACGCTCTGCTAATACGGAAAACATGATAATATTATCTCTCTGTGCATAGGACCGTCCAAGAGATCCACGGGGTCTTCCAAATTGTACTTTTGTGTTCTAAAAGTCCCTGCAGAAGCTTATGAGTCTTCCATTTCCTGCCTCGAGCTCTCTGCTGACCTTGTCTGTGAATTTCGAGCTTCAATGGCGCCGGAGGGTTGGAAAAGTTTTAAAATCTGTCCTTTGATGAATTAATGGCGCAAGCAACCCTCCAGACGCTTCCTGTAACATCAAGCTCTGAATATAACCTCTGCACCTGGTCTTAATTGATCCCACTGTCACTATGACAGAGATTGCGCATCATGGCTATCATTTACTGTTGAAAACCCTGTAACAACACAATATCTGTGAAGAAGACAATGGATGGGGCGATGGATGCAGCGGGATGATGAGGGTGGACGCGCAGGTTGGTGACATGGAAGAATGATGCGGGGTTGCGGTGAAATATGCATGGCATGGAGAAAGGTGGCGGAATGCAGTCGCAAGCGAAATTTCAATGAAAAACATTGAAAATGGCCCTTTTAGATGAATCAAAATGAATGGATGGGGAGACTGTACGGAGGGTACACGTGGGGATGACCTGGCGTATGGTGAAGACACGTGGACGGCTGATGTGGAGGCCGGGGCGATGGTGGAAAGGTCAACAGCGGGCAGACGGATCTGGACCGCTGATCGTGGTGGAGATCAACGGCGGAGGATGACAGACGGCGGGCCATGGCGTGAGCTATTGCGTATGCAACTTCATTAGACTTCGTGCATCTTGAGCAGGCGATGGCCGTTGGATGGCCCGTCCCAGATCGAACGGTCGACGATCATTTCGCTGGGCGCCCACGTCCGACAGATAATGTGTTGGGGATGACTTTAACGGGCGGGAAAAGTGGTATGGGAATCGTACAGAAGGACGTGTGTCGGGCGCTGAGTGGAATCGCTAGACGGCGAGGGAAAACCACCAACTGCGCATAGGTGGTGCGGAATAAACCGACGGTTTATGAACAGTGCAGCGGGGACCACAGGGTGGATGGGCTCTGCTCCGTCGATCTGTCGGGCGAATGGACGGCGGAGATGTGATCTAGGATTTGAACGTGGAAAATGATGGAGGCAGCGGGGTCAACAAGGATCATCCGATCAATCAAGATTGACGGTCAGGAACACCCCCGAAATGAATGGAACGTGAGCCGTTGATCTGCGGGATAAAAACGGACGGTGGGGATGGACTGCGGGGGGCCAAGGTGTACGGGCACGAGAATTTTGGAGCGACCCCCCGTAGTGAATAACAATCGTTGATTTGAGTCGTCCCATATCCCGAGGAGTCAACTACGGGGGCTCCATGGTTTGACTCTACAGACAGAGAAAAACCCCTGCAGGGAAAAATCCTTGGTCATGGCGCCAGGTTATATGGAGTGGAAAGGCGCTGGGCTAGCGGAGAAGGGGGCTTAGGCCTATTATAATATCGGAAGTGGGTTTTTAACCCCTTTCTAATGTATTTTGAGGCCCAAAGGGTAATGATAGGGAGATTAAGGGGGAAAATGGGGAAACCAAGGGTGTAGGGATTTTTTTAGAGGGGATTTAGGGGGGTTAATAGGGGGGAAATAGAGGGGAGCAGAGACACTTTGACAGAAGGAAAAAAAAGGGAAAAGTGACATTTTGCAGGGGTATAAGAGGTAAATGAAGGCTTTGAGCTAGGGAAATAGTAGAGGGGATTTGTATAAGGCAAAGCACATAGAGACCTCAAGGATGATGTGTCTTCAAGGGAGATGCATTCCTTGAAGGTCTCCAAAATGACATAGCCCTCCAGCTTGCTTGTCAAGAATTTCATAGGGGGGCTAACACTTACAAGCTTACAACTCCCACTGCATGTGCAATATTAGGCCTTGTGCAGACCATTGCATACATTAAGCTTTCAACTGCTGATGCATATGGAACTTTAGACATATAATCCATGTCTTCTTGGGTCTTTGGGCACATCTCCTTACTAAGTTTGAAATGGCTAGCAAAAGGTGTACTAACTAGTTTTTCATTGTGCATATTAAATCTTTTCAACACCTTTTGTATGTACTCATCAGTGTTAATTTTTTATTTTTCCTATCTCTGGTTATTCTCATACCAAGGATCTGTTTTGCAGCTCCCAAATCCTTCATTGCAAATGAATTTGCCAATTTTTGTTTGAGCACATTTATTTCCTGCATGTTAGACCCTGCAACAAGCATGTCATCTACATACAATAACAATATAATATAGCTGCCATCATTTTTCCTTTTCAGATAAACACAATGATCAGAGTGACATCTAGTATAACCTTGTTCAGACATAAACTTGTCAAATTTTAGATACCACTGCCTTGGAGCCTGTTTTAAGCCATACAAGCTCTTCTTTAACCTGCACACCAATTTTTCTTTCCCTTTGACCTCATATCCTTTTGGTTGCTGCATGTATATATCTTCCTCCAAATCTCCATGGAGAAATGTTGTCTCTACATCTAACTGTTCAAGATGTAAATCTTCCGCTGCTACAAGACTTAAGATAGTTCTGATTGAAGTCATCTTAACAACAGGAGAAAATATTTCATCAAAATCAATACCTTTCTTTTGTGCAAACCCCTTCACCACAAGTCTAGCTTTGTACCTCTTTTTTCCTCCATCTTCTTCCTTCAGCCTGTAAACCCATTTATTCTGCAATGTAGTTTTACCTGCAGGCAACCTGACTAAGTCCCAAGTCTGGTTATGCATTAAGGAGTCCATCTCTTCTTCCATGGCTAGCTCCCACTTCTTCCTGCTTTCAACCTGCATTTCTTCTTCATAAAATTCGGGTTCACCAAAATCAGTCAACAATAAATAATATAATGACGGAGAGTATCGTTCAGGGGGTCTACTTATCCTGGTAGATCTTCTAACACCACTTTCAGGTGTTTGAGGTGCCTGTTGCTGTTGTGGTTGTTGTTTTTGTTGTGGCTCTTGATTATTACTATTTTCGGGCACCTTTACCTTTTCTGTGATCTCATCAAGAACTGTGTATTCTTTGTTTTCTTTTTCCTGTTTCCTTTCCTGCAACTGATTCTTATACAATACCTTTTCATTGAATATTACATCTCTGCCCCTAATGATTTTATTATTTTCATAATCATATAAGCGATAACCAAAATCATTAACACCATATCCAATAAAGGTACATTTCTTTGATTTTTCCCCAATATTTGTTCTATTTTATTTTTTAATGTGGACAAAGGCCTCACAACCAAAAGGCTTTAAAAGAGAGTAGTTTACCCTTTTACCTGTCCATGCTTCCTCTGGAATACCACCATCCAAGGAAATTGAAGGCCCTCTATTTATTAGATAAACAGTAGTATCTACAGCATCTGCCAAAAATTGTAAAGGCAATCCTGCATGCATTCTCGTGCACCTTGCACACTCCATGATTTTTTTGTTCATTCTTTCTGACACACCATTTTCTTGTGGTGTTCTTGGAACTGTATTCTCTCTATGAATTCCATGCTCTAAACAATACCTATAAAACTCTTTGCTGCAATATTCACCTCCATTGTTTGATCTGAGACACTTCAACTTCTTTCTTGTCTCAATATCAACCAAAGCTTTCCATTTCTTTAAAATATCAAATACATCAGATTTATTCTAAATACAATAAATCCATGTTTTTCTTGTTGCATCATTAATAAAAGTAACATAATAACAAGAGCCACGAAGAGATGATACCTGAGCAGGTCCCCATACATCTGTATGCACAAGCTCTAATTTTCTTTCCCAACTCTGAGAAATCTGACTCTCTTCTGTTTTCCATAAATGCAATTCTCACAGAAATCCAAATAAACATTCTTCAAACATGGCAAAAAATTTCTTGAGTGAAGAATATTCATCCCCTTTTCACTCATGTGTTCGAGCCTATGATGCCATAATGCCACATCTGCTCCTTTGGAAGTTAAAGCATTAACATACTTAGAAATACCATTGCATAAATACAATGTACCAACCTTTTCTCCTTTTTCTATTACCAGGGCTCCTTTGGTGACCTTCCAAGTTTTATCTGTGAAAGTTGTCACACAACCTTGATCCTAAACTTACCATCTTTCGCCATTTCTCCCACTCAAACCAGGAACCCTTCTTTCCTGCGAGTTTATCAGCGAAATATACTTTCGGCTCTGATACCAGTGGTTAGAAAATTAAATATTATGGAGCAATGCAACATATAAAATATGCGAAAAAACAAGCACACAAAACACATAAAACTAGAGAGACACAGATATACGTGGTTCACCCAGTTTGAAATACGTCCACCCCGAACATCCATTCCTTCCTTTCTATTATCCAGCAAAAATGAAGAGACAAAACCTACAGCAGATCCACTGTAATATCCTCTGTTCTCTCTCACAATCTCCCTATCTATTTCCCACTCAGAGAATACACATGTAATACACAGCTGTAATACAATACCCTCATACAAAGAGAGAGGTTTCCTTCTAGGGAAAAAAACCCTAAACTAAACATAAATTCTATCGTCAGATCATCTGACTAATGAACGACCCAGATTGACTAGAAATTACTATACTTTTACAAGGCAATTTTACATCTGTTTTTAGCTTCGGGGGTGTTGCCCCTGAATCCCCCACCGGGGGACCGCTAGCCCCCAGACCCCCTAGCTGGGGGGTCAGCTCCCCCGAACCCCGTGGGGGGGACAAGTCCCCCCCGCACCCCCCCGCTGTAAGGGTGTTCAGTTTTCCTGGGGTATACATCTAGCTAAAACAAAGATCTCTGAATCAGGATGAAAATCAAGCTCCACACCCAACATGTGTATGCTTATGGAAGGAGATTGTTGAGGTTTGGGCTAGACGGATCCGAAGGACTATTTTTCTTAGAGGCATGGCTGAATCAGGTGGTATTCCTCCACATATATGTACATACAAAAATAAATAATCTCTATCTCATTCGTGATGTTAACGATCTTAATTATTTATACATGTTATGATCATGTTATGAATGATTTCATGTCATTTCGTTTATAAGATTTTATGATCTAATGCTAGCATCTTGAACATGATTTCAGTTATTACTGGTATATGTGATTTTCTTGAGTGAGTTGTAGGATTTGGAGCACTAGGAGAAGCAGAGGGTTTGAACCTTGTGGGATCACCTTCAAAAGTAGGACCTACAGGTACGACCTCTTCTTCCCATTGTACTAGTTTAAGCATTAGGACTGTAAATTTTCTTGCTTCTTGTTGTTGTATGTTTTTTTCTCTCTTGGGGTTCTCAACCCAAACCCTAGGGTAATTCATCCCATAATAGAATTGGCGACTCCATTGGGGATTACATCCGTGTAATTCCTAATTTGGGTTGTTTCTCTCTGGATTTGGGTTCTTTGTTTGGTTTGATCACTTTTCCAATTTATTTGGTTCATTATCCATCCAGGCATAAGTTTTGATCTTCTGGATCAGACTTGGATTTTTTTATTTTTCTTTACTTCCCTTTTTATATGTACTTTCTAGTTTACACAATCTCGTATACACACATTTTGGTCCAAATAAACACGCGTTTACACGTGTTTCCTTGTACACAGTCACGTATACACGCAGTTTGATCATGTACAAGAATACCAAGAAGTACTAAAGAAATTCACAAACCTCTCATCTACAGAAGATGAAACATTTTCCCAGCTCAGAGAAGAACATGCAAAGCTAAAAAGGGCACAAGAGCAGGTGGAGAAAGCCAAGAAAAAAATCACCACAATTTTTTATCTGTATAACGAGGCACTATCTTACAGGGCACCGACCACGAACTATGCCGTGTTCTTAACAGAACAATATTTACTGCTGAAAGTCAAGGCCACCAGGGCAGGAAAGTCTACAACTTGTAGGACTATAGAAGAATTTTTCCACTACTATAATGAGCAAGATGAACAAGTTCAATGCCTCCTATGTAAAATTTACATGCAGAATTTCTTTCTATAAGAGGACGCAGACAACAATCCTAGTCCCTTTATAGGATATGTCCAGCTCCAAGCCTTCCTCTCATTTTCCAAGAACCAGATTAAGTGGGCCAAGGCCGATAACATATTCCAAATGAGAGAGCATGGCCTAGACTTGTGGGTTAAAGGGGAACCCACAAAACCCCTAAAACTATTTATCCAACACAAGAACTTCATGCGAACGCAAGGTGTAAGGACTCGGCTGGGGCCCATCCATAAGGACATCATAGAAAATGGACAGGAGTACTTTGAAGAAATTCTATAAGTAGCCTTGGCAACAGCTAAACAAAGGTGGATGGCCTCCATGAACAACATAAAGAATATGGAACCATTTGGCTATAGGAATTTCAAGACTGTTGCATCCAGATTCCCCTCATAGAGTAACCTGGTCTTTAGCATGGGGCCTGCATGGCTAGGATGTAGGTATAGAATCCCTCTCCTCTGGTATCCCCCTGAGGACTATAATCATAATTATGAGTTACTGGAGGGGCACGCAAGTGTTGCCTTCGAAATAATGAGACAAAAACAAGGTTTCAGAGCATACAAGGAAAAGGTTTACCCTGCCTACTCCTTAACACAGTTGCATCTCAACCATCTATTTGCATGAGGACATGAAATTAGGTAAGCAGGGGATTATGTTGGGCCCGAATTGAGGTATATTTTCACCCTATAATTACTTCAAATTATGTCACAATTTTGGGAATTCTTCCTCACCTTAACAATAAAGAAAGAAAATATTTATCAAAACTAGATAAATAGGGCTAAAGACAAAAGGAATGTTTCTATAACAGAAAATTGACTTATTGTATCTCCGTATGCAGGAAGGCAGAATAGTTGAACCAATGATAAACGATAGACAACCTACAGACGCAAACGTATGGGATCTCAGTAACTCCCAAAAGCCGGAAAAAGACATACAGACGGATTCAAGCTCAAGAACTCAAATGACAGCCACGCGCAGCGGGCTGTAGTTTGGAAAATACCTCCTCATTGCATGAAATTGCCTTTAAAAGGACCGGGGATGAACTAGATAGGGAGTCAGAGTCGAATAGGAGTTTTCCCTATGTAATCAGTGCATCAAGGCAGAGATTTCATATTGTATTCTTGTATTATCTTTTTAATTTTTATGCTTTGAACAATTACCCTTTGAGGTTTTCATCGCATTTGAACTTCTAGTGGTCTGGGCCCAACCCTTGGGAGTTTCCGCGCCAATTCTGTGTTGTGCATTAGTTACAGAATCCATGTTCAGTTATCTGATGCAGTTGTAACATACTTTTCTACTCAATAAAGTTATAGTTTTTCTTCCTTCAAAATAGTTTAGCATTTTTATTTCTTGATTCAGAATAATCGCATTTCATATTTTCTGGTTTATAATAATATTTCATCACCAGTAGATGTTTTTTAGTTTCTTCCAATGCCTTTGCAATTGATTTACAAATCGTAAGATAGTTATTGCTTGATGTTACTTATCTTTGTGGATTACATTGTTTCGTTTAGCATATTAAAGCGTCCAATTATTGATTAGTGTCAATGAGTTAGTTTGCAAAGACAATTCCATTGCAAAATTATATAAGTGAGTGATGTTCAATTCATTTAGATAGCTTCATTTAGATTGTTGTTGAATTCATTTAGATTGTTGTTTAATTCATTCAGATTGTTGTTCAATTCATCTAGATTCATGTTCAATTTGTTCAGATTTTTGTTCAATCCATTTAGATTGCTTCACTTAGATTTTTGTTCAATTCATTCAGATTGTTGCTCAATTGATTTAGGTTGATGTTAAATTCATTGAGTTTTCTGTTCAAACCGTCATCCTACTGTTCAATCATAGGCTTGACAAAATAATTAGCCATAACCTACTAAACCATTCCTCGTTAAGTTGATTGAATTCAGAAGGCTGGATAATCCTTTCTCATAAACAACATAGAGTATCTATCAGTCGATCTCACTTGCATATATTGTGTCGACACTCTTGAAATAAGAAGACGTACCTTGGGTTAATAATTAAATGAGAAGCACTAGGGTTTCCTATAATAAGCCACCTCCGTGACACCAAAATTTTTGGCGTCATTTCTGGGGAGAGTGTTAAGAGTGATATCCTTTATTCACCTTTCTCCATTGCTATGAAGAATTGGGTATTAAAAATGAGAGGTAAGAACCTGTGTGCCGACAAGAAAAATGCTTTGCTCTCTAGCCCGCTTCTCAGCAAAATTGTTCAAATACCAGTAGAATAAGTTTTCTTGTTTTATGACTGGGAAGAAAAAGATAGAAAAAATGAGAGATCATTTGCAAAAATACTCACAATCCAAAGGACCGGTGATCCTTGGAAGGACAACATATATAGACGAAATCATTGAGAAAGTTGAATCTCAAGCATCCGTAGGACCTAGAATTATTTCCATTCAAAGCCCTATCACGCTTCCTCAAGCTGCAGTCTCACCATCTGTAGCCCATGCCGAGGTTCACGGTGAAACAGAAGGAGTTGAGCGAAGCCTTCAAACTACCAATCATATAGGCACTGACCCTCCGAGAGAGGGAGGTTCTTGCAATTTACAAGAAGGGGAAGGAGAAACTAGCGGCATAATTCAAATAGAAGCTCCAGATCCTAAATCACTTGAAAGAGTGGTTGAGTCAGAGGTACTTAGGATCCAAGATAAGGGAAGCATTGTAAAGCCTCCACCGCATTCGCCTCCTAAAACCCCCCGGATCACTCCTCTAGAAAAATAAATCCCTGAATATTTCTGGCACCTCTTCGACCAAATGGAAAATAATCAAAATCAAAATCAGAGGCAGACATCAACATTGGAATACCCCATGGTTGATCATGCTGCAAACGCCCCTATGAAATCCATTCCCTTGCACAGCATTCCTACCTTCCATGGGTTGACTACGGAAGATCCTGATGCATTCATATTTGAATTTGATGTCTTATGTAGTGGGTATGATTACACCACTGATCCTCAGAAGCTTAAACTATTTCCCTCTACCTTAAAAGGAACATCACTACGCTGGTTCATGGAACTAGGTGGGGGAACCATCAATAATTGGGATGAAATGAAGAACATTTTCCTTAACAAATATCAAGACTATTTCCGAACCTGAGACCTAAAAGATATAATATTTAATATGTATGCAAAATACAATGAAACATTAGAAGAGTACGTAGAAATATTTCAATACAATTTACAAAGGTCCCCATATACCACACTATCCAAGGACATTTTAAAATCCATAATTCTTAAAGGAATCAAGGAAGAATGGGGTGAAATTCTTAACATAATGGGGAAAGGAGATATTTACTAGGAAGAATATGACGAGATTATTTCACTATGTATTAGATGCTCTCGGGGTAGTGCACACAATAGGACAATTGGGCGTGATTCTATGAAAAATGATCTTAAGCAGTCCAATGGCAACGTAACCAGAGCAGAATTTCGAAATCTGTTAGAAAATTTTGAAACTAACATCTTGGGTACCTTGACAACACAGCTTGACGTTTTACAAGCCAAGCATAAACAAGCTATAGTAGAACAAAACCTGGCCATATTTTTCCGACGATGTCGAAAGAAGCTCAGCTAGAGGGAATGTCCTTTAGACATGGTTCAAACTTGTGCCATCTGCACTAAGGATCATACCATGGATTAATGTCCTTCACTTCCCGGGCTGAAAGCAGTTTAGAAGGAAGAAAAGGAAGAGACTAAACCAGTCTATTTAACGAATCAACATCACCAATGGCAAGCACAACCAGGTATTCCACAAGACCTACCTCAGTTCTTTTCTTCTCCGTAGTTTAACCAGAAAAACCCTGCAACAGCTTGGCAGACTCAAAAACCTTTTTCTACTTGGAAAAACCAGTCGTTTCCTATGCCACCCTGGCCTACACAACCTTCATCAGGGAATAATTGGCCAAAATTTCCTTGTTCTCCCCCTTATTGGAAAAATATTCCATATCAAGCCCAGTGGCCAAACCCTCCTCCTCAAAACACTAATTGGAAATGGCAACGACCCTTGGGAATGACCAACCTACCAATGGGGGCGGGAACTAAAAATCAACCTACGCTACTAGCTCCATACCCAGTTCAGCATAACTTGCAGACTGTCATACGCCCCCAATTACCAACCCAACCCAATCCTAATCCCAATAACAGACCGATTTAATTAATCCAGATCATAGAAAATCCAAATTTCGGCATTGAACAGAAACAGTGCAACGAACTAAGGTTGAGATCAGGACTTACTATATTACATATAGAAGCAACGACTCCACCTCAGTCCCGAATTGAGACTTCAACTGAACCTAACCAGGAAAATATAACAGAGAAAGAGATAGGCAATGATAAATAAATTATTGACCAACAGGGACCTGAAGAGCTTAGGATGTCTCCATCCCCATTCCCTAAAAGGCTAACTCTGCCCATACCGATAACCTCTCCATACTTTGAAATCTTGGGGGAATTGAGAAACATATGTATAAAAATTCCTCTCCTCCAGGCCATCCAAGACATTCCCATCTATGCAGGGACAATTAAAGAACTATGTGGAAAAAATAAAGTAAACAAAACAAAGGTTACGCCCACTGTTCATGTGGTAGGGGCGCTATTTGATTTGTTACTGGGTAAGGAACCACCCGTGAAATATGAAGACCCAAGAAATTCCATTGTGACCTCTGGCCACTCATTTCCAAACACATTGGTCGACCTAGGAGCAGCCATTAACATCCTAAATACAGGGGCCTACGAAAAATTGGGCATATCAGCTTTAGAACCTACGGCTACACTACTAGAACTGGCTGACAGGTCTGTTATCAGACTAGAAGGAATAGTGCAGGACATCCTAGTCTCTGTGGACTCATGGGAATATCTAGCTAATTTTTTAGTTATTAATCCAAAGAACAGGATGGACGGGCATCCATTGATTCTTGGGTGACCTTGGCTGGCCACAACAGATGCTTACATAGGCTACCGAATAGGTAGCATGACTATCACTAGAGGAGAATCTATAAAAAATATCATCATTTATCTGCCTTCCAAACCAAGCTTACCCACAGTAAAAATTCACAAACACACATGTACATACTGGGAGAAAAACATTTGTTCACCCCTAACACTAGTAGAAGCTCTTGAATTTAAGGATCAAACTTAAGACGACATAATCAATAATTTTATGAGTCAGCCACCCACATCTGGAAATTTAAAATGTCAAATGTTGAAAACATTCCTTTAAAATGAATATTAAGAGGATCCTGTGACAAACCTTGAGGATCAGCATATTCCCACAACCATTGTACGTAACAGAATACCTATTGAGATTGAGCTAGGAAAGGTTATGAATATTAATGGAAATTTGGATGATGACCAAAAACAGAAGCTCATAAAAGTCCTTCGGAAGTATCAAGGGGCATTTGCTTGGGATTACCCAGACCTGAAGGGTTTATACCCTCAGCTATGCACCCATCACATTTATACCGATAAGGAAATCTGTCCCATTAGGCAACCCCAACGAAGGCTAAACCCACACTTAAAAGAGATTGTAAAAGAGGAACTGCAAAAGCTATTAGATGTGAATTTCATTTACCCTATTTCAGACAGCAAATGGGTCTCCCCTCTGGTAGTCGTCTCTAAAAAGAATGGGAAATGGAGAATCTGCGTATATTACAGAGAATTGGATAAAGAAACACAGAAAGACCACTTCCCCCTCCCCTTCATTGACTAGGTCCTAGACACATTAGCAGGGAAACGGTTCTTTTCCTTCCTTGACGGGTTCAGTGGTTACAATAAAATCCAAATAGCTCCCGAAGATTAGGATAAGACAACCTTTACCTGCTCATGGGGTACTTTTTCTTACAGAGTTCTACCATTTGGGTTATGTAATGCCCCAGCAACATTTCAGAGAGCCATAATTAGCATTTTTTCTGACTTAATAAATGAAGGCCTAGAAATCTATATGGATGACTTCACACCATATGGAGAGGACTTTGATCAAGCTCTAGAAACGCTAGAAAAAGTGTTAGAACGATGTATTGCTACTAGGTTATGTCTAACAAATGAAAAATGTCACATGATGATGAATGAGGGAGTGATCCCAGGTCACTACATTTTTTCATCTGGAATACAGGTAGATCCGGCTAAGATAGAGGTAATCCTTCTATTAGCCACACCATGTACACAGACAAAGGTACATAGTTTTCTGGGATATGCAAGATATTAAGGAAGATTTATAAATAATTTCTCACAAACAACCGCACCTTTGTATGCATTAACTGGAAATGTTGAATTCCATTGGACTGACAAATGTGACACCGCTTTTGCAGATTTTAAGAAACTGGTCTCGACAGCACCGATTCTGCGAGGACCTAACTGGAAAATACCTTTTCACATCTCTTCACATGCATCCGATACAACAATAGGATTAGTCCTTACCCAAGAAGAAGACCGAAAACCTTATGCCATTTATTATATCAACAAAAACCTCACTCCTGCCGAATTAAATTATACCGTGACCGAAAAGGAGTTCCTAGCTGTCATTTATGATATTAATAAATTTAGGCACTATATAACTGGTTATCAAGTATTCCTGTATACTGATCACTCTGTGATTAGATATTTAGCCAATAAACCAATCACGAATGGGAGAGTAACTCGTTGGTTTCTTTTGTTGCAGGAATTCGATATAACAATCAAAGATCATCCAGGAAAATAAACATAGTCGCAGACTTCCTATCTAGGGTTCCAAATTCAGATGACACCATAACAATTGATGATCAGTTCCCTGATGAACATCTGTTTGTTGTAGCATTAAAAACACCATGGTATGCAGACGTGGAAAATTACCTGGCAGTAGGGAAGCTGCCCAGACACTTAACATCAGAAAATGATTGTACAACGCGGCGCAATATTCTCTTGGATTGGTGGGTACCTCTTCCATACAGGGACCTACATGCACATACGCAGATGCATAAGAGAAGATGAAATCTATGACATCGTACGAGCTTGTCACGATGAACCTTGTGGCGGCCATTTCACGGAACGCATAATAGGGCATAAAGTGTTACGATTTTCAAAGACACAAAAAAATATGTCCAAGCTTGTGATAGCTGCTAGAGAATGGGCCACCCAGGCCAAGTTGATGAAATGCCGCTACAACCACAATTGGTGGTATAACCATTCGAACAATAGGCGCTAGTTTTCATTGGACCATTCAACCCGCCATCAAACCAAAAATTCTACATATTGGTTGCCACAGATTATGTAACCAAATGGATAGAATCAATGTCCTTGTCAAGAGCCACGGAAAAATCGGTGATTAATTTTCTTTTCGAGCTATTCGTGTGATACAGTCTACCACGAGAAGTGATAACCGATGGAGGGGCACAATTCATAGGTAATAAAATTATAGCCACCGTAAGAAATCACCATATCATCCATAGAGTTACGTCTCCTTACCACCCACAGGAAAATGGGCAAGTCAAAAGCACCAATAAAGTCCTGGAGGAAATCCTTACCAGAACGGTACCAGCACATTACCGGGACTAGGCCACTAGACTCCAGAAACCTTATGGGCTTATCATACAACCTGGAGAAACACCACTGGATATTCACCATATCAACTAGTATTTGGGAGAGAACCTATCTTCCCTATTGAATTTGAAATCAAAACTCTAAGAACAACCCAAGAAGTGGGGTTGGACTTAACAGAAGCTCAAGCTAGAAGGCTTCAACAAAAAAATGAACTAGACGAAATACGACTACTAGCCCTGCAATGCACAACGATCATCCAACAACAATGAGATAAGTGGCATGACAACCTTATCAAGAAGAAAGTATTTAAAAAATGAGATTGGGCACTCCTCTATGACTCCAGATTCCAGGATTTTCCAGGAAAACTACAAACAAGGTGGCTCGGTCCATATGAGATTCAGGAGGTACACAGCAATGACACACTCACCTTGACCACCATAGATGGGTATGGTTCAACATTTCGAGTTAACGAACACAGAGTATGCCTCTATCACAAACCTCTCACGAAAGAATATTTTTACCAACAAGTACGAAACGATCCCACCATCCAAGTTGTGGCACAAGGGGGTGACAACCCCAAAAACTCAAGTACATGAGAGGTTTGCTAGCATCATTTGTAAATAATGTATATAAATGTATTATTTTTTTGTACATTCTTCATACTTGAAATTTTTTCTCTCATCCTCTTGTGAATTGCATTCTTATTTTTGTTGTTCAATCCTTGAATGACTATTGTTCAATTCTCGAAAGACTGTTGTTCCATCAGATTGAGCAGCCGTGTTTAGGTGTTCTTATTTTTCTTGCTGTTCAATTCTTGAATGTGTTAGGTCCCTATATTACTAGTATAGTCCCTTATTGTTGTTAGTGTCACCCCCTTATTGTGATTATTGTATCCCTGTAACCCCCATATTGTTATTATTGTGCCCTTAAATTATTATTGTTAGGTCAGCTAGGATTACATTATGGCCCCACTAAGATTACATTGTGGCCCCATGGACTCCTACATATAGAAAGGAGGTTTTGTAATTTGTATCATCCAAGAATTTTTCATTCATGTAATGTATTGGAGGTTCCCCCCTCGAAGTGTCTTATTTCTAAGGCATTGATATCTCTTTTATTCTATTTTTGGAGCTAGTTTCACAACATTTGGTATCAGAGCTTTGGATTCTAGGGTTTCGCTGCTCCAAACAGGTCATCGTGGAATTTTCGCTATAAAATTTTTTCTATGAAGGTTCAAAAGCTGAAATTTTTAGAGTGCAAATCTGAAATCTTGAGGAACATCTTCACAAACTTTCTGAGCTTGGTTCACAATATTGTTAGAGATATTATTTTTTGAAGTTAGGGCTTTTTGCATGATTCTGAATTTCACTTAAAAAGGTCATCGCGGAACTTTTGCTATAAATTTTTTTATAAGAAGGTTCAAAAGCTGAAATGGTTAGAGAGTGCAGCCAAAATCCTGAGGAACATCGTCACAAAATTTTAGAGCTTGGTTCATAATATTTTCAGAGATATGATCTGTGGAAGTTAGGTCTTTTTCAGGCTCCCAAATTTCATCTCAAAGAAGTGATTGTAGGAAAATCTTCATAACTCTCTCTCTGAGCATAGGATTGGAATTATATAAAAAGTGACTGGAAGTACATGGACTATAGTTTCTTGTCTATAAATTTTAGAGCCAAAGGAGAAAACAGTGACATGTGGCAAGTCGTACAAGTTTTCTCTACTGAACCAGTCCATAATTAGGTCATTGTGGGAGATTGGACATAACATTGCCTTGAAGAATCCAAATCAAGTCAAACCTGTGGCATTTGAAAGAAGCTTCAGAGGAATAATACAGGGATGAATTTCAAATATTGATGATTTTCAAGTATAGAGATAAGTCAATTTCAATATCGAGCTCCTCAAAAGCAAGTAAAAGGTGTGTATTTTGTTTTTTACGAATTGCATAGTTCTTGTTTGAAGAATCAAGTTGAATTGATTCCAAGGGCATATTGTAGAATATATTTCAGTATTGGGTTAAAAAATTCCTCCTAAAAAGAAATCAACACCCATTAAGCCTTTAGAAGGCTCTACTAGGACTCATGAAGGCAAATAATGGCAACATGACATATCAAATTTACAAGAGCAAGTGAAACAAATTTCGCTCTCGCAAAGAGCAACAAAAAATGACATGGAAGTTTTGAAGAAAGGCGTGGAAACTAAGATGGATGGTTTGAAGAAAGGTGTGGAATATAATATGGGTGGTTTGAAGAATGACATGGAAGCTAAGATAGATGGCATGGAAGCTGGCATGGAATCTAAGATGGATGACATCGAAGCTAAGATTGATGAAAAAATGGAAAACGTGATGAATGATCTAAAAGCAGACATGGAAGGTTTGAAAAAGTTGATACAACAAATGTTTCCTAATGGTGAAAATATAGTAGAGGAAACTCATGATGAGAACAAAATAAATGTTAATCGTGATTTCATAAACTCTAATGTTGGCGGGAAGAACCACCATATTCCAAAGATGGATATGAGGAAGTTTGATGGCAACGATCCCGTAACATGGATATTGCAGATAGAGAAATATTTTGATCTCAATAATGTGCAAAACACAAAAAAGGTATGTATTGCAGCTTTACATTTAGAACAAAATACATTTGTATGGTATCAATGGCTTTTCTCCTGTAAAAAAATTTTCACTTGGTCAATTTTTACAGAGGAAATGATAGCACATTATGAGGATACAAAAAGCAACACCTTCTTTACCCAATTGATAAACCTCAAACAAAAGGGTTTAGTTGCGGAGCACATTGAGGACTTCCAAAAATTGAATATAAGGGTAACTGATATTTTAGAGGAACACATGATTGATCTCTTCATAGGTAATTTAAAGGATAGCATCCAACATGAAGTTCACGTTTTGGAGCCTGATTCATTGGAGAAGGAATTCAGGTTGGCCAAAAAAATTGAATGTAAAATTATGGCGACGAGGAAGCTTACCACTCACTTCTACAAAGAGGGAAGTGTTGCTACTCCTAGATTTCCACAACCTACAAGGCTGACACTACAACAATTGGAAGAAAAAAGAGCAAAGGGCTTTGCTACAGTTGTGATAGAAAATACACTAAAGTCATAAGTGTGCTAAGAAGAAACTATTTTACATATATTGTGAAGAGGAAGAAGAAAATGAACAAGAATATTCAAAAGAAGAGGATATACACCACGGACCAACCCTAGAAGAAGAAGAAATGAGTCCGACCATATCATGTAATGCATTAGCAGGAATTACCACTCCTCAAACTCTCAAGGTAGAAGGACATATCAAGAAGAAAAATTTAATAGTGTTGATTGATTCAGGTAGTACCCATAATTTTATTCATTGTAAGGTAGCCAAGGAATTGAATTGTTTCCTATACCCAGCACCAGAATGTCAAGTGATGGTTGCAAATGGAGGAACTATAAATTGCTCTAGAAAATGTCATAATATCAAGCTAACCATGGGGGAATATGTATTTAATAGTCCAATGCTTTCCATTCCTATGGGAGGTTTTGATGTTGTACTAGGAGTACAATGGTTACAATCTTTGGGGATGGTAGCTTTTAATTTTGAAGAAATTTTCTTGAAATTTTTTTCAAGGAAAGGAAGTCGAATTACTGGGTATTACAAGCAAGCTTCGAAATATAATAAGCTCTAATGTCATGACAAAACTTCTAAATAAAGATAATAAGCTCTAATATCATGACAAAGATAATAAGCTCTAATGTCATGACAAAACTTCTAAAGAAATAACAACGAGGCATAATTGCACAATTATGCTCACTAGAAGTTCCAACATCAAAATCATCTATTTCTGCAGATCTCCAAAAAGTCTTGGACAATCATTCCAAGGTTTTTGAAACTCCCAAAGGACTCCCACCTATTCGTGATAATGATCATGATATTCATTTGATTCCAATAAATGTTCCTCCAAACATTAGGCCTTATATATATCCTTATGTCAAAAAGAGAGAAATTGAACGGTTGATTGCATAAATGTTAGAGGTTGGTATAATTCAATCTAGTCAAAGTTCTTTCTCTACTCCTATAGTATTGGTGCAAAAGAAGGATGAATCATGGCGCATGTGTCCAGATTATAGGGAGCTCAATAAGCTCACTAGTAAAGATAAATTTCCTATTCCTGTGATTGATGAATTATTGGATGAATTACATGGAGCAATTATTTTACCAATTTGGATCTTTGTTCAGCATATCATCAAATTAGAATGAAAACTGAAGATATTTTGAAAAAAATCATTTCGAACTCATGAGGGTCATTATGAATTTTTGGTCATGCCTTTTGGCCTTACCAATGCACCTTCTACATTTCAAGGCTTGATGAATTCCATTTTCAAACCCTTCCTTAGAAAATTTGTGCTAGTATTTTTTGATGATATACTAATCTACAATAGGTCTTGGAAGGATCATGTTCAACATGTTGACAAGGTGCTCAAAATATTGGAGGAGAAACAATTATATGAAAAAACATCCAAATTTTTCTTTGGAATACAAGAGGTGGAATATCTAGTCATATTGTATCTCAAGAGGGTGTTAAGGTAGACCCTAACAAAGTTAGAGCCACTAAGGAATGGAAAGTTCCCACAACCATAAAGAAATTGCGAGGATTTCTTGGGTTAACAGGGTATTATCGCAAGTTTGTTAAGAATTATGGGAGAACAGCAACACCTCTAACAACATTATTGAGAAAGAATAATTTTCATGGAATCTTGAAGCAACTAAGGCCTTTGAACATCTTAAAGAGGCAATGTGCCTAGCACCATTCTTAGCTATGCCAGAATTCAAAAAAATCTGTATTGTGGAATGTGATGCCTCCAGAAATTGAATTGGTGTTGTTTTAACGCAAGAAGGAAGACCCATTTATTTTGAAAGTCGTCTAAGCAAAGGAAAGTATTTACAGAAATCTATTTATGAGAAGGAAATGTTAGCAATACTACATGCACTAAATAAATGGTGACCTTACTTAATGGGAAGACACTTCAAGGTAAAAAATGATCATGATAGTCTTAAACCTTTTTGGAACAAAGAATATCTTCAGAAGAGAAACAAAAATGGGTCACAAAGATGTTGGGTTATGACTTTAATATAATCTACGAAAAAGGGAAGCTAAATGTTGTTGCAGATGCACTCTCAATAAAGAATGAAAAGGTGGAAGCATTGTTTTGTGCCATTTACATTATCCAACTAGATTGGATAACCGAAGCAAGGGATCAATGGAAGAAGGAAGAAGCAGTGTGCACACTCATTCAAAAGCTATAGCAAGATCCTAGTACATCTGATACATTTAGTTGGAAAAATTATTCCTTATGGTAAAAATATCGCTTATATCTTTGTAAGAATTCCCAACTAAAACAAAATATTATTTTGGAATTGCACACTTCTCCTTTATTTTCCAAAGCCAGGACAAAGCTGCATACCCAAGACTCGGTCTTCTACAACCTTATCCATTCCAAGTCAACGTTGGGAGGAGATTTCAATGGATTTTATCACAGGTTTACCTAAGTCCGAAGGAAAGAGTGTCATCATGGTGGTAGTTGATAGACTTACCAAGTATGCACACTTTTGTGCATTATCTCTTCCATTTAAAGCAAGTACAGTTGCTACTACATTTATGGATAGAATTCAAAAGCTACATGGAAGCCCAAGGGTTATTGTGAGCGACAGAGATCCCATTTTTACTGGAAATTTTTGGACGGAGTTATTTTCCTTTTTGGGTACTCAATTAGCTCATAGCTCATCTTATCATCCTCAATCTGATGGTCAAACTGAGATAGTAAATAAATGTTTGGAAGGATATCTTCGTTGTTTTCTATCTGATAAAAAAACACAATGGGTCAAGTGGTTACCTCTCGCTGAATGGTGGTATAACACTTCCTTCCATACTGCAGCAAAAATGACCCCATTTATGGCACTTTATGGATATCATCCACCATCCATCACATCATATTTAAGAGAAAATTCGAAGGTTCAAGAAGTGGAATATCACATCGAGCATCAGCAAGAAGTTCTCCAACTCTTAAAGGATAACCTGAATTTGGCACAAAATCGAATGAAACAACAGGCAGATCAACATCGCAGTGAGAGAAGTTTTGATGTAGAAGATTGGGTATTTTTACGGCTACAACCATACAAACAAATGTCCCTCAAGCAAGCTAAGAAGGATAATAAATTATCACCAAAGTACTATGGTCCTTACAAGGTGTTGCAAAAGATTGGTTCTATGGCATACAAATTGGAGCTTCCTGCTTCTTCACGAGTACATCCAGTTTTCCATGTTTCATGCTTAAAGAAGTTTATAGGTGAAAATCTTCCAGTTCAAACAATATTTCCAGAACTTGATGAGGAAGGAAAAATCATATTGGAACCAGAAGCGGTCACGGATACAAGAACTCGACAACTACGGAATCGATCAATTTCAGAGTATCTCATCAAGTGGAAGAACTTACCCACTGAAGATTCTACATGGGAGGATGAGAATTTTATAAAAAAGCACCCAGAGCTACTCAAGCGTTGAGGACAACACTTTTTTTGAAGGAGAGGGGCATGTTAGGTCCCTATATTACTAGTATAGTCCCTTATTGTTGTTAGTGTAACCCCCTTATTGTTATTATTGTACCCTTGTAACCCCCATTTTATTATTAATGTGCCCTTAAATTATTATTGTTAGGTCGGCTAGGATTACATTGTGGCCCACTAGGATTACGTTATGGCCCCATGGACTCCTATATATAGAAAGGAGGTTTTGTAAATTGTATCATCCAAGAATTGTTCATTTATGTAATGTATTGGAGGTTGCCCCCTCGAAGTGGCTAATTTCTAAGGCGTTGATATCTATTTTCTTCTATTTTTGAGGCCGGTTTCACAACAAAATGGTTGCTATTCCATTGATGAACAACCGTTTTTTGGTGTTCTTATTTTTCTTGATGTTAAAACCTTGAACGATCGTTGTTCCATGAACAACCGCATTTTTGAATTCTTATTTTTCTTAATTTTAAAACCTTGAATGGTTGTTGTTTAATACTTGAACGGTTTTTGTTCAATTAGATCGAATAGCCACGTTTTTACATTCTCATTTTTCCCCGTTGTTCAAACCTCGAATGGTCGCTATTCAATTTTGAATCGTGATCGTTGTTCCATCGGATTGAACAATTGCATTTTTTCATTCTTATTATTCGTTGTTCAATATTTGAATGGTCGTTGTTCAATATCCGAATGGCTATCGTTCAAACGCATTTTGTTAGGTCTCCGTAACAAGCAAGATTGGCAAAGTCCGATCACAGAGTTAACATCATTTCAACCAACTTTGGGATTCTAGGATCTAGCCCTCCTGAATCCGGAGAGGGATCTCTCCAATATGTACAAAGATGGATATTGTCTTTGAAGTTTGGGGTGATGATATTAGGCTAGTTATGAAAGGCCAAGGGTTTTGTTTGGTTTTCTCAGATGGTTGAACATAGTTGCTGTCTGAGGCGGAAAGATCTATATGCAAATAGGTTCAAAGGTGAGAAGTTGCAAGCAAACAGAGTAAGCTTTGATTATAAAGAAAGATGATGGCAAGTTTTCAATCCATTGGGCTATGGAGTCATAAGATAATTTAATTGAAACATTCAAGTTCAAGAGTAATCTATGGGGCAAGTCATCTATGCCTAAGGATCTCTTTAAAGTTTTATTTATGGAATGGGGTGATACAATAAGAAAGGGAAATAACAGATGCAGAACAAAGAGCAGCCCAGGATCTGGTAAGTACTTTGAAACTAGCCAGCCTTTGACCAGGCACTTAAGAAAAACATAGAAGAAAACTAGGATCTGGTAAGTACTTTGAAACTATCCAGCCTTTGATACACTTCTAATAGAACACAGATTAAAAACGAAGGGAAACTTGAAGGCAACCTTTGGAGCAAAAATTAGTGGGATGGGACTCACCCTGATCCTCTCCTAGTTCTTCTTTACTTAGTTACTTCCAAGACAATCACAAAGATAACACAGAATGGCCTAAGATCTGATAAGTGCTTTGAAACTAGTCAGCTTTTGACACATCCTAAGGGAAACAATCAAATAGTCGAGCAAACAAGAAAGGGACTCAGGGCTAACCTTTGATTTCCTCAATTCATTCTTTACACAACATATATGAAAGTAACATTTAAAAATAACATTCAGCAGTGACGAAAAGATGAGGGAACGCCAGCATCTCTGTACTTAGACTGAATTAAATCATTCTTAAATAACACAACAGAAAGAAAACATTTAAATAAAGATTTCTCAACCAGAGAAGGTTACTGATATACAGTAGGTCCTGACACTGTTTAAACTGTTCTTTACAGTGGAAAATGAAACAAATTGAAAACAGAAACAAAATACAAGTTACAGTGAGAATAACATCACCATCAGCATAGACCAGGATCCCATAAATCAGCTTGTATTGATTGCTTCAAACCGGTTACAATCTTCAGATCCAATGTTTTAATCCATCTCTCTTCACAACCTAACCTATATGTTACAAGCAGAGCTCCAAGAGCCCATGAAACCACTATTTACAGTCAAGAGTTTTCCACTCAGAAACAGCTACAACACTTCAGCAATTACATTGACAACCAACTAATCCAACCCCTCACTCATCTTCTTCTGGAGTATTTATAGAAGGATGAGGAGGTGAGATCTGATAAAAAGATCTCAAATACAATTAATGCAGAATTAATGTCTTCTCGGCCTGGGAGGCTCGATGAAGAATTTATACAGGTGTTCCACTGCATTAATGCGCTTATACTTATGAAGTAAGCTCGGAAGGAGCTTTTGTTGACATTTGAGGCTCTGCGTACTATTAGGGTTACTCTGCAAACATTCTGTCATTAAATATGGTGCAGAAATAACTTCTTTGGTTGCTCCGAGGCATAATATCTGATCTTGTTCAATAAATTTATCCTCTGATTGAGCATTCTGAGGCAATAGGTGGCACTACGGTGGTTGAGGAATCAATTTGCCTCAAAGTATGGCGGTGGAGGCAACGTATTTGATGAACACTTTTAGGTTTTCCTTTAATCTGTGTTCCGAGTCGGGGATTAGGCTTTTGATAACCGTCTTAGCCGTAATCCCCGCCAATATATCCACTAATCTGCTGCTCTGGTTCACTATTGTCTTCAAAAACCAGATACTCCTTCTCTGCATTTATTTTGACAGTATTCTTCAAGCTTTACAGGAATGTGCGGCAACCAAGGCTCATGAAACCTCGTCGATAGCATTGTTCTTCACCCTGCGGTCGATCTTCTTGGATAAATCGAAAGAACGAGAGTCGTCACCCTCATCTTTCAAAATTTCTTTAAAACACGACGAAAGAACCTTAAAACCTGCAAAATACAATCAAAATGAGAAAATCCTGCGTTATATGGGCGATCTGCATTGGAGGGCGTGCGGGAAAAATGGAGCAATCGGAGCCGTTGATCGAATTGCGATCAACGGTCGGGAGCGTTCTAAAAAGTCAGCGGAGAAAAAAGGGGGGTTGTACAATGAAATCGGGAGAACGAATGTAAGCCATTGATCTATAGAGATCGAAGACGGAGATCGAATCTTGGCCGCGCGGTAAATGAGTTAACGGGCGCGCATGTCCGTTAACGGTCGAGCAGGTTGGATGGAGGACAGCCGTTGGATGCGAGGATCTTGATCGGACGGAGGCTACCAATTCCGCTGAACGGCTTTGGTACGAAGCTTAGCGCGCGGGTGGTGTAATTACACGACGGTTTTAGAGAAAGGCGGAGGACACGTGTTGGCCAGCGTGTGGAATCCCCGGCCGACAGGGGAAAACCAGTTTTGCCCGGGGAGCGGTGTGGGATAAAACCATGGTTTTAGGGAAACGGGCGCGGGGAAGGGGGGTCCACCAGGTGGGGCTGGCTCCGCTCCGTCGGATCTGGGGAGCAGATCGACGGCTGGGAGGACTCGGAGCAATAAAACACGTGGTTTAACATTTCACGCCAAAACCTTATAAAAGATGGGTTTTTTGAATGTTTCAAAGGAAAAGGGTGGAGTGGGACCACGTTTTGATTTAGCGCCTCAGGGCTTGAGCGGTCGGTCGTGGCACTCGGGCATGTGGAGGGAGAAACGGAAAGGGGCTTAGCCTGAGGGGCTTAAGCTTAACGCATAAAAACATACGTTTTCTATGGTTTTTCAAAGAATTTCAAAAGGAAAAATAACTCCGATAAGGTTTAAACATGGTTTTTTAACCTTGGGGAAAGAAATTAATGGAGGGATAAGGGGTAACACATGGTTTGGTGGGGTTTTCGCGAAATAAAAGGAAATGGAAGAATGGAGGTAAAACGGAAGCAAGGGAGGGAAAAGAAAAAGGGATGCAACAGTACTTGACTAGGATTTTCATGGAGTATCACAGGCTGAGAGAAGGAAAAGTATGAAGAACCAACCAGCAGTTCATGATCTTACCAACAGACTTTAAGCACCAACAACTTCAGGACTGAATTTGTTTCTTGAAGGCTGCAAAGAATATTTAGCCACCAGCTGACATAATTGAAAAATATAGGTGGCTAACAGTGGCTCCACTTGGGGATGGTGCCTTCTTGAAGGCATCAAGAATTCAGACTTGATTTCTCTGGGATGCTGACCGGTGCCTGACCCATTGCTTGCTCTTGCTTTTCCTTTGACAAAATAATATCAGTTATGAAAGAAAGATGAATTTCATCAATACAACTTCTACCTACCCCAATCCTACTGATCTAACATTTTTTCTTCATCAGAGCGCGCTTGGATTGGCAAACTCTATTCTCAACATTTTATTCTTTTGAAAGCAGGAAATCTAATCTATTTCTACTCCTTATTTCTCCCTGAACTCAGATTAAACAGTTGAGCTCAGATGTTTCTCTACCTAGTCTACTGTCTGTTGGGATTAAACAGTCCAACAAACTTTCATTCTCTAAATTCTATAACAGAAATTTAAAAATAGTCAAGTCAAGATTGAGCTGTTTGACTTGCTATGATCCATGGCATAAAGACAAGCTGCACATAGATTATTATTTGCAGAAAATTTTAAATCAAAACATAAGGCTTAAGATCTGAAAATTTCTTATTATGGCCTTCTCTTATATTCACAGCTCTGTCTTTTCCTTTTTGGTGAGCTATCTTTGCTTCTCTTCTGGTTCAAGTTTTGAGCGAATTAGAACCAGGTCTTCTCTCCTATGACTCGGAAAATAAAACAGTTTGAGTCATTTTTCTCTTGGGAACTTTGGTTCAGATTTTGAGTTTCTTTGAACCTTAATTTCTATTCTAAACTATCTACTGATAAGCCAAGATTAAACAGTTTGGAAAATCAAATTTGCTACCCTATCAACAGAAAATTGAAAGCTAATTAGTCAAGATTAAACAGTTTGACCAATTAGAAGTGTGTTTCAAGGAGTGGCATTTAAGCTTGCACACTTTCAGATTTATTTTTCTTTTTGGCATGGGGCTTTGCCTTTCTTGTTTTCATTTCTGCCCTCTTTTCTTTCTTTCTTTGTTTTTGTATTTTTTTATTTTTCATAACTTTAAATGCAATGGTGGATGAAATATTTACAGTGGAAAAAAGGTAAAAAAGGCTTCAAACATGAAATAATTTAAGAAAGGTAATGCTTAAGCATCCTGCCATTGACAGGACCCCCAAACAATTCTGTTCCATTCAGCTCTTGTAAGAAGAATGCATTGTTTCCAGCGACTGAATGAATAGAGTAAGGGCCCAGCCATAGATTGTCAAATTTACCATGCTTTCCCTTGTCTTCCCTCTTTGAGTCCCACTTTAAAACTTTGTCCCCAATCTTGAAATTGTTGGCCTTTGTTCTTCTATCAAATATCTTCTTGATATTGTCTTGCTTCTGCAATGCTTTGTTGTACACTTCCTCTCTGGTTTGCTGAAGATGAATGGTCTGATTTATTCTTCTGATTATGTCATTTTCTTCAGTCTGGAGCTCTTGAATTAACTTCATAACTGGTACACCAAGGCTATTAGGAAAAATTGCATCTGCACCATACACAAGCTGGAAGGGTGACATACCAATGGATTTCTTCAATGTTAATCTGTCAGCCCAAAGCGCATGGATTAGCTTTGTGTGCCAAGACTTTTTGTTGTCCTCCAACAGTTTCTTTATTATGTTCACTAAGCTTTTGTTGGAAGACTCTGCAAGTCCGTTACCCTAAGGATAATAGGATGTGGAGTGTCCCAATGTTATCTGGTACTTGTGACAGAATTCCACCATTTTCTTTGACCCAAATGCTGCTGCATTATCTGTGATGATCTTGGTAGGACAGCCAAATCTGGAAAGGATATTGGTTTCTATGAATTTAATGATAACCAAATCATTGGCCTGTCTACAAGGAATGGCTTCTATCCACTTAGTGAAATAGTCTGTGGCGGTAAGAATCCACCTGTGTTGGGAAGAGGATGGTGGATGGATTTCTCCTATGAAGTCAAGTCCCCACTGTTGAAAAGGGGCTTCAACAGTAATTGGATGCAGAGGAAGGGGTAGTAATTTCCTCTTGCCCTCGAACAGTTGGAATTTATGGCAAGTAGTTGTCAGCTTGTGTACATCAGGAAAAAGAGTGGGCCAATAGAAACCAGCCCTCAAAATTTTGTTGGTTGTTGACTTCCAGTACAAATGGCCTCCACACTCTCCTTCATGGAATTCCTGCTTAATTTTTTCTGCATCAAACTCAGGCAAACATTTAAGCAATATACCACTCGCATTTTTCCAATAAAGACATTTATCAATAATGCAATAGTTTACAGCTTTTAACTTTAGGAATCTTGCCTTTGTTTTAGATAAACCAGGAGGTGTATTCAAATTAAGCAAAACATAAACAATATCAGTATACCAAGGAGAATTCACAAAATGATCTTCAACAACGGGAGTTGAGAACTCTTCTTGGTTATCCAAAGCATTAATCATATTAATATCAAGAACTTCACAATTTGATTCAGCCATTAACCTAGCTAGACCCTGACCTTTGATGAGCTTAGTGGGTTTAATCTCTAAATCATATTCAAGAATAACAGCAATCCACTTACCTCTCTTACCATCTGGATCCTGGGTTAGAATGTCTTTTACAACCGAATTTGGGACGAAGGCAATGATGTGTGAATGAAGGATGTATAATCTGAAGTCTTTCAAAGCCTTCACCAAAGCAAAAGCTTGTTTTTCCATAATGTTATACCTCAAAGGGGCATCCCTCAATGCCTTACTAAAGAATGCAATGGGCTGCTCTTGTCCTTGTGGATTTTTCTGTAAAAGGACAGCAGCTATAGTATGTTCTGATGCAAATGAGAAGATATAAAAATCCTTTGAAAAATCAGGACTTATGAGAACCGGTGTTTTGGTTAATGCTTGTTTCACCAGCTCAAAGGATGTCTTTTCTTCTGAGGTCTATTTCACCCCTTGCTCCTTTTTCAACATGTTTGTGATATTCCTAAGGAGCTTAGCCAAGTTGGGAATGAACCTTCTCAAAAAGTTAATCTTTCCAATGAAAGACTGCAACTCTTTGATGTTTCGAGGATGAGAGATTTGCAATATAGCCTCAATCCTCATGGGATCTATCTTTATACCCTCTTCTGAAATGATGTGTCCAAGAAGTTTACCTTCTTGGAGACCAAATAAAGTCTTCTTAGGGTTCAAAGATATCCCAAACCTTCTGCACTTCTCGAAAACTTTCCTCAAATGTTCTAAATGTTCTTCATCTGTTTTTGAAAACACAGTTACATCATCGAGATAGATAATGATGAAGAAGCCCAATTCTTCCGAGAATGCTATGTCCATGGCTCTCTGAAAGGTTGCTCCAGCATTCATTAGACCAAAAGGCATTTTCACATACATGAAAGTGCCCCATGGTGTAGTAAAAGCTGTCTTTAGTTGATCATCAGGGTGGACTAAGACTTGATTATACCCTGAATAGCCATCCAGCAAAGAAATTCTTTTAGACCCCACCACCCTTTGTAAAATATGGTCCATCTTGGGCAAAGGGTAATTGTCCTTTAATGAAGCTTTGTTTAAATTTCTGAAGTCTATACAAAGCCTGATTTCTCCAGTCTTCTTCCTAACAGACACCAGATTAGATACCCACTCAGAATATCTAATAGGGACAATAATGCCAGCATCGTGCATCTTCATGATTTCCTTCTTAACCAATGGCAACTGGACAGGGTTTATTCTGCGCAGTTTCTGTTTGAATGGTTTTTGGTTTTCTTTAAGAGGGATTTTTTGTTGTATTATTTCAGTGTCATAGGATTTAAGATCTTCGTAACTCCATGCAAAAACATCAGAAAATTCTTTGAACAGCTCTATGTATTTGAGTTTAATGTGAGTTGGCAAAGTTTTGGACAGTTTGATCATTTTCGGTTTTTCCTCATTGCCTATATTGCACTCCTCTACTTCAGTCTCTACAGGTTCCAGTTTTGGTTTATTGGCCACATCATTAAAATCAAACAATTCTTCTAGAGGGGCCAAACCCTTGGGCAAACTATCATCCTTAGAATGCAGAGTTTCCAATTCCTCTGTTTCAGATTTTGCACTTGATTCTGTTTGGTTTCTAAGTTCGATAGTCTGAAGGTTTATATCTACCAGCTGTGGAGACGGTTCTTCTTCACCAAGAAAATTTTCTTCACTGCAGTCTGTATCATAATCTGAATCTGAACTATGGAGTTCAAACTCATTTCTGAATTGCATGAAGTCTTCTATTTGTTTATCTCCATCAAACACCTGCCAATATTTCTTGTTATCCGGGACAGCTGGTCTGAATTTAATCTGAGATGTGTCATCATATAGCATTGGGCAGGTTCTAGCAGCAAAGGCTAAATTGTGGGCTGCAATGTTTCTTTTTCTTGGGACAAAAGTCAGTGTGGACTCCTCAAATGTTTTCAAAAGATCCATGACATCATTCCTATAGGCTCTAAGTCTGGGGTGATTTGCATTGTACTCCCCGTTGACTTGCCTGATGATTAATTCGGAATCCCCATATACATTGATTCTCTTGGCACCTAACTTTTTCAAGAGATGCAAGCCTAAGAGAAGGGATTCATATTCTGCTATGTTGTTGGAACACTGGAAATTTAATTTACATGAGATACATTCTGTATGATTGTTTTCAGTGTTGGTAATCCAGACACCTGCACCTGCATTTGTTTTGGTGCATGACCCATCAAAATACATAGTCCATAGAGGAACTTTTTCAGTTTGATGGATGGGCTGTGTATAATTTGATTCCTCAAGTTTTTCATCGGGTTGAGGGTTGTCTTTCTGACTGTCAAGTTTTAAGTTCAAAGGATTAATAACTTGCAGTTCAAGATCTGTGTTTAGTTTGCTAGGATCTTCAGACACAATAGACTGTTCCGGCATTTCAGCGTTGTGTTCCTCTCCCTCCGTTTCAGCCATTGATTCTGTTGAAATGATGTGTCCTGTAAGTGTTTCATCATTGAACATGATAAAAGAATCAAGGCTCGTATTTATAGCATAGAGAGGGGAGTTTTGAGGCCGATCTTGACTTGTCACTGTGTACTGCATGTGGGATTCCCTGTAAAGTCTTCTAGTCTGATTAAAAACAGGGATAGTCGCATAGGTCATGTCCATTTGCATGGTCCCCTGTAACTTAGCACCCCAAGATCTTGATAAAAGCATTCCATACTTTGGGGGTACATCAGCCACAACAACATCCATAACTAAACATTTGGCTGGGATCTGGGCTAAGTTAACACAGAGATGTTTTATCAATCCTAGACATTTAACTCTGCTTGAGTCAAAGGAGTACAATTCTTTGTAAGGTCTGGTAATTTCAAGACCCAGGCTTTCCATTACAGCTTTTGGCATTAAATTATGGGAAGCGCCTGAGTCATGCATAGCATTGTGCAGAATTTTGTCATGAACATTTAAGCTTACATAAAAGGGAGGGACAGAACCCTCTTGGAACTTTCCTTCAATCTCTGGACCAAAAATAAGCTCTGGTTGGTCATCATTAAGATTGAGTGAATCTTCATTATCTTCTAAATTCAAAGCTTTCAAAATTTTGGACCTATATACATGCTGGGCAGCTAACTCAGTCAAAGGAACAGAAATTTTGATTTTCGAGATTTCCTGTTCTAGGCTAAAAAGGTTTTGACTCTTTAAAACATTGATTTCAGCCTTGTTTGATGCCGCTTTATCAACAATAATAGCTTGCTGATTTGATTTATCTACAGTTGGAACAGTTGTTTTACCAGGAGTACTAACCGAGGTGCTAGTACTACTAATGTTTTCACTCTGTTTTTCAACATTTTGAGTGCCTTTCCCTTTACCACTACCATAATTATCAACCACTGTTGTGTCCTTTTGTTTGATTGTTTTAGACTTGGTTGCAGTGCTGTTTTGAGAAGGTTTGCCAGAGGTTTCCTTGTTGGGGGTTTGTTGATTAGACTTACTTCTGAGTTCATATTCCCTTGAAGGTTGTATGACAGTGTTTTCCATGTTTTGATAGTAATTCTCATTATCATCTCTTCTGTCATCGTAAGGTGTATAAAGACCTTGTTTTTTATCATAATGAACCTCAAAGTCATCATCATCTACCCCAAATAAGTTTATATCATCTTCCTCTGTTATTTGATCTGTTTGTTCAACCTCACTTAAAAATTTTTGATGAAAGGGAGGAATGATCTGCTGATCATCTTCCCTGGGTCTGTTTAAAGGTTGATTTCTTCTAACATTCTGATTCTGGTTTTGGTTTCTGTTTTGAGGAGCGTTCTGATTTAAATTTGCTTGCGCTCTCTCTAGAATGCTCATTTTCTTCATCATTTCTTCCATCATTCTTTCCATCTTTGAGCTTGAGGTGGAAGGGGTGGATTCCTCTCTAAAAGATACTCTCTTTTCAGCTTTCATCCTTGCTCTCTTCTCCATGAGGTTAACTTCCACAGAAAGAGCACCTCTTTGCATATCTTCGAGGGTTGCAAAGACTCTTTCTTTGAGTGAATATGTCATGTCCGGATCAAACCCTTCAGGAAATTTGTTTAGAGCTGAGCCCTGGGGAGGTTTTAGTTCAGGGGAAAGTGCATTATACACGCTGTTAAATCTGGTACAATAAGCTTGTACACTTTCCCCAGGATTCCTATGGAGATTGTTGTAATCAGCAAGGACTTGGAGAGGATTCTTTCTCACTTCCCACTTGTTTAAGAATGTTTGATGGAAGGCTTGGAGGTCGTTAATACTATGGGGGGTTAAACCTTTAAACCATTTTCTCACTTCTCCCCCCAAAATTTGAGCAAACAGTCTGATTTTGACAGACTCATTATCAATTTCATTTCTGTCAAAGTAGTCATTCATCTTGTCCACATGTTGAGATGTTGTTATAGTATTACTAGCATCATATAATGGAATTTTGGACTGATAGTCCTGTGGAAGATTGACTAATGGTACAGGAAGGACTAAGGGAGCATACCATGCTGCCATGATATGTGGTGGGGGCGGATTTACAAGAGGGGGTGTGGGTTGAAGTGGAGTGGTTTGAACAGTGGATGAAGGATGAACAGAAGTGGATGGAACAACAGTAGATCTCTGAGCTGATCTTGGATGAGAGACACCTAGATTATGTAAGAAATGTAAATCAGGAGGTGTTGATTCTCTATTCCCAAGGGTTTCACTTGTTTCGGGAGATGAAAGTGAAGGCTCAGAATCTAACTGATCTAAATCACCAAATGACCTAGTCCTAAATGGGTTCACTAAGTCAGTTTGTGATTGTTGCAGAGCTGAGAGGTTTTCAGGGACTGAATTAGCTCTTAGGGATGATCTGAAAACAGTTGAAAATTGTATCTTAGGAGACTTCCTAAGAATTCTTTCTGGGTTATCAACTATTTCAGGTGGATCGGGGTCAGGATGAGCTCTAGTGTGAATCTTTTTAGGAGCCACAATGTTTATATGTTTAGACCCAACTAAACAGAACAAGTTCAACCAGATATGACAATCTTTAGGAGGTTAACCAATCTGTTTTTACAATTTTTAAATCCCACAGTCCTCTAACTGAGTTTGAATGATTTTATAATGATAAGGGTTCTTCCCAGTGGGTCGCCGGTGGAAAGTTGGAGTGTTTGAGTGGAACTGCTTTGTCCACCACGTGAAGTGTGAAACATTCTTTTTCCAGGATATCTCAAAACACAACAAACTCTAACCAGAGATTGACTGGGAGGGCATTCACCAGATATGTCACCCCTAAAAGAGGATGAGACCCGGAGGCTACCTGGCCCTTTCCAGACTCTGTCTAAGAGTATAGGGTAAAACACATCAAAGACGTATACAAGATATCAAAACTAGTGTTTTACTACCAATCTGAAATGTTTTTGGTATTTTATGAATTGCTTTTATTTGTGGTTCAGAAGAATATCCTAACTCTGCCTCAAAACTTAGCTACGGTTATGAAACAAAGACAGTCTATCCTTATGGCTAAGCTAGCGGATTTTCCAAGGTTAGATAAAAACTTAAAAGAATCCTAGGAATGACCTAGTTTGTCACTGATTCAACTGAGCTTCATCATGATTACCATTTCTTGGTAGTGCTTGAAAAGGCTGCTTTTGACTCTCAAGGTCTTATAAAGATTCTAGGTTAGGAGTCCCCAGCGGAGTCGCCAGAAATGTTAGGTTCTGGTGGCTCAGCTGCAAAATAGAACAATTGTCATGGAACCAGAGATTCTGGGTTAAAATATTCCCCAGTGGAGTCGCCAGAAATGTTAAGTTCTGGTGGCTCAGCTGCAAAATAGAACAATTGTCATGGAACCAGAGATTCTGGGTTCGATCCCCAGTGTGGTCGCCAGAAATGTTAGGTCTCTGTAACAAGCAAGATTGGCAAAGTCCGATCACAGAGTTAACATCATTTCAACCAACTTTGGGATTCTAGGATCTAGCCCTCCTGAATCCGGAGAGGGATCTCTCCAATATGTGCAAAGATGGATATTGTCTTTGAAGTTTGGGGTGATGATATTAGGCTAGTTATGCAGGCCAAGGGTTTTGTTTGGTTTTCTTAGATGGTTGAACATAGTTGTTGTTTGAGGCGGAAAGATCTATATGAAAATAGGTTCAAAGGTGAGAAGTTGCAAACAAATAGAGTAAGCTTTGATTCTAAAGAAAGATGATGGCAAGTTTTCAATCCATTGGGCTATGGAGTCATAAGAGAATTTAATTGAAACATTCAGGTTCAAGAGTAATCTATGGGGCAAGTCATCTATGCCTAAGGATCTCTTTAAAGTTTGATTTATGGAATGGGGTGATACAATAAGAAAGGGAAATAACAGATGCAGAACAAAGAGCAGCCCAGGATCTGGTAAGTACTTTGAAACTAGCCAGCCTTTGACCGAGCACTTAAGAAAAACATAGAAGCAAACTAGGATTTGGTAAGTACTTTGAAACTATCCAGCCTTTGATACACTTCTAATAGAACACAGATTAAAAACGAAGGGAAACTTGAAGGCAACCTTTGGAGCAGAAACTAGTGGGCTGGGACTCACCCTGATCCTCTCCTAGTTCTTCTTTACTTAGTTACTTCCAAGACAATCACAAAGATAACACAGAATGGCCTAAGATCTAATAAGTGCTTTGAAACTAGTCAGCTTTTAACACATCCTAAGGGAAACAATCAAATAGTCGAGCAAACAAGAAAGGGACTCAGGGCTAACCTTTGATTTCCTCAATTCATTCTTTACACAACATATATGAAAGTAACATTTAAAAATAACATTCAGCAGTGACAAAAGGATGAGGGAACGCCATCATCCATGTACTTAGACTGAATTAAATCATTCTCAAATAACACAGCAGAAAGAAAACATTTAAATAAAGATTTCTCAGCCAGAGAAGGTTACTGATATACAGTAGGTCCTCACCCTGTTTAAACTGTTCTTTACAGTGGAAAATGAAACAAATTGAAAATAGAAACAAAATACAAGTTACAGTGAGAATAACATCACCATCAGCATAGACCAGGATCCCATAAATCAGCTTGTATTGATGCTTCAAACTGGTTACAATCTTCAGATCCAATGTTTTAATCCATCTCTCTTCACAACCTAACCTATCTGTTACAAGCAGAGCTCCAAGAGCCAATGAAACCACTATTTACAGTCAAGAGTTTTCCACTTTGAAACAGCTACAACACTTCAGCAATTACATTGAAAACCAACTAATCCAACCCCTCACTCATCTTCTTCTGGAGTATTTATAGAAGGATGAGGAGGTGAGATCTAATGAAAAGATCTCAAATACAATTAATGCAGATTTAACGTCTTCCTGGCCCGAGAGGCTCGATGAAGAAATCATACAGGTGTCCCACTGCATTAATGTGTTTATACTTATAAAGTAAGCTCGGAGGGAGCTTTTTTTGACCTTTGAGGCTTCTGCGTACTGTTAGGGTTACTCTGCAAACATTCTGTCATTAAATCTGGTGCACAAATAACTTCTTTGGCTGTTTTGAGGCGCAATATCTGATTCTGTTCAATAAATTCGGCCTCTGATTGAGCATTTTGAGGCAATAGGTGGCACTGCGGTGGTTGAGGAATCAATTTGCCTCAAATTATGACGGTGGAGGCAATGTATATGATGAACACTTTTAGGTTTTCCTTTAATCTGTGTTCTGAGTCGGAGATTAGGCTTTTGATAACCGTCTTAGCCGTAATCCCCGCAAATATATCCACTGATCTGCTGCTCTGGTTCATTGTTGTCTTCAATATATGATATTCTTTCTCTCCGTTGATTTTGACGGTATTCTTCAAGCTTTTCAGGGATGCGCAGAAACCGGGCTCATGAAACCTCGTCGATAGCATTGTTCTTCACCCTGCGGTCGATCTTCTTGGATAAATCGAAAGAACGAGAGTCGTCACCCTCATCTTTCAAAATTTCTTTAAAACACGACGAAAGAATGCAAACCCCCCGCAAAATACAATCAAAATGAGAAAATCCCGCGTTATATGGGCTTATCCGCATTGGAAGGCGTGTGGGAAAAATGGAGACCGGAGCCGCTGATCGAATTGTGATCAACGTCAGAGCGTTTCCGAAAGTCGGCCGGAAAAAAGGGGGTCAGACAATGGAATCGGAGAACGAATGTCGTCGACCCACAGAGATTGGACGGCGGAGATCGAATTCACGCGCGGTAATCGAGTTAATCGCGCGCATGTCCGTTAACCTGGGCCGAGCGGTGTTGGATGGAGGACTCGCCGTTGGATGCGAGGATTCGGACGCATGGTGGCTACCAATTCCGCCGAACGGATTTTGGTACGAAGCTTAGCGCGCGGGCGTTGCACCGCACGGCGGTTTTAGAGCAAGGCTGAGGACACGGGACGGCCAGCCGTGTGGAATCGCCGCTGTCGACGGAAACCAAGCTCGGGGAGCTATGATAAACCATGCTTTGGGAAATGGGCGCTGGGAAGGGGGGTCCACTGTAATGGGCTCCACCCCGGGCCGGATCCGGGGAGTAGATCGACTACCGGGAGGACTCGGGCAATAAACACGTGGCTTAACGCTACGCCAAAACCTTATAAAAGATGGGTTTTTTGAATGTTTCAGCGAAAGGCGGAGTGGGACCACGTTGATTTAGCGCCGTGGCTTGAGGGTCTGCCGTGGCGCCGGCATGTGGAGGGAGAAATGGCAAGGGCTTAGCCTTAGGGGCTTAAGCTTAACGCATAAACATATCGTTTTCTATGGTTTTTCAAAGAATTTCAAAAGGAAATATAACTCCGATAAGGCTGAAACATGGTTTTTTAACCTTGGGGAAATAAATTAATGGAGGGATAAAGGGGTAACACATGGTTTGGTGGGGTTACATCACAAGGAAATGGAAGAATGGAGGTAAAACGGAAGCAAGGAGGGAAAAGAAAAAGCGATGGCAGCAAGATTGACTAGATTAAAAATATCAGATGTACGAGAAGGAAAAGTATGAAGAACCAACCAAAATAGCCTCATGATCTTACCAATAGAATTTAAGCAATTCAAATAACTTCGTGGATCGACCAGATTAAGGTTTGTAAAGAATATTTAGCTACCAAAATGACATAATTGGAAAATATAGGTGGCTAAATACATTGAATAGCCATGATTTTGTGTATTTATTCTGTCGATGTTCAATACTTGAATGATCAAGTTGTTCAATATATGAACGGTTTATGTCTTCAATCTGATTGAACAACATGATTTTGAATTTTATCTTCTTTGTTGTTCAATACTTGAACGGATACTTTTCATTATCTAAACGGGTTGTCGTCTGACCTGATTGAACAAATCCATGATTTTGAGTTTTATTCTTCTCATGAATTAATATCTGAATGGTTGTTGTTCATTGACCGAATCATCGTTTGTTCAATCTGATTGAAACCTGCGATTTTTTGTTTTTATTCTTCTTGTTGTATAATACTTGACGTCATATTCAATATCCGAATCATTGTTGTTCAATTCTTTATCAATGTACCATGATTTTAGTTTTATTCTTCTCGTTGTTCAATACTTGAATGACTATTGTTCAATATTTGAACGTGTTGTTGTTCAATTGGATTGAACAGTATGATTTTGTTTTTTATTATTCTCATTTTTCAATACTTGAATGATCATATTCAATATTCAATGGTTGTTGTTCAATTGATCACCGCACATGATTTTGAGTTTTTGCTCTTCGCGTTGTTCAATAATTAACGCCATTGTTCAATATCTCGAACAACATTTTTACACCGTATTGAACAACCAAGTTTTGTGTTTTATTTCTCCCCAGCTCAAATTGAATAACCTTACTTTTTTCATCCCATTATCCCCTTTATCCTACCTAAAAGAATCTCGAGCAGGAATGGTAATCAAGAAGAAAGGAAACGGTAAAATTAATAATATGATGACTTCTCGCATTATAATCCTTAAACAAGAAGTCGACATTGTGCATACATGAAGTGAAAGGCAATCAAATAAATATGTTATCATACAATACATGACCTTATCATGGTATATCTTTCTCTCAAGACTATTCAGTAATATTTTCTTCCAATATAAAGGAATGGGAATAAAGGGTATTAATTGTGGCTGCATTCTCTCACTCTTTTCACCATCCCTAACTCAAGGAGTTAATGGCTTCCTCCATGTATGAAGATCAACTATGTTCAAGGAAATTTTTTAAAAGAATAGGCCCCATCACGAGCCATCCTACCATGATCATAGGGATTTAACAAGTGACATGCCCACAATGTCTTACCATTAACTAGGTAAGGACCTTCTCATCTACTTGAAGGACAAGGAGGTCTCATCATGAGCTGCCCGATCACTCTATTACAATCCTAGTGAATGGCACTATGACTATCTCGTTATCATACCAAGACAATGACTCTTTATAAATCGAGATTCTATGATTCAAAAAGAAGTAATCGTGCTTACATGCAAATTTTCAAGAGAGGATAGGGGGTCTCATCAATGAAGCCAGCTTCACCATGTTCATAAGAGCTTACAAGTGACATGCCCACAATGCACAGAATGCTACACTGTGGTAATGACCTTCTAATCGCTGAAGGAAGAGGTCTCATCACAAGCCAACCCGATCACTTTACTACAACTCGTGAGGTACTATGGTTAATCAAGCACATCCTGCAAAGATGGTGATCTCTCCACAAAATGGGAAGAATAACTATTTTTACATAAGGATCCGCTCATTCTTCGGGTTAAAATAGAAAACCTATCGAGAGCATAGAATACCGTCATAAAGAATGGCTTTGCTTATGGTAAGTATGCTTCATCAATACTCCAATTACTTTTATATACACCTTATCTTCCATTATTCTTCCATAAGCTATTACTTCGAATTAGTGATAATTATAACCTACCACATGAATAACTAACAGAGATATGCTTACATATTTGAATCTCGAGATGAAAGCACCAATCATTACTTGACTCACTTTTCTTCTCATTACACTTTTCATTAAAAGAAGGACATCATATCATAATAATGCTGGTACTATTCCCTTTCCCTTTTGGTCACTTCGCATAAGATGCAATTAAGGAAAAAATTCCAAAATCGACTCTTCACACCGCATATGCTAGTAATTACTCAACTACCCGGCTCGAAAGCCACAACCTACTCCTCCTTTCACGCATAATTCATATTACCACATAACATTCCCCCTCGTCCGCATTCATGATCAAAATCTCCCGTACTCGAGGGCGTGGGCACCGTTTCTTCACGGAGGTAAAATTGATCTTAAATTGGAAAGAATGCGAAATCTTTGCACAAATCCCATTAGAGAATGACAAGACCGCAGGAACACTACAATTAAGGCATGAAGTTACCCGTTGGTAACCACAATTTATCTTTTGCTTGCATACAACATTTAGTCGAAACAATAAGAGCTAAGGAAGAATACAATCATGTGAAGAAATCATACGCCAGGAGTGAAATTCCCTTCCAAACGAGCCTATAAACTTTCCAGATACAAATAGTGACATCTCCAACAAGCCGGTCATTATATGTACAACTGGGAGCATAGATTTGATATAGAAATTGCACCGAGTTTCAGAAATCAAGTAAGAAGGTCAAACCGTAATCAAGGGTTGAATTATACCAAAATACAGAGGGAAATTATCATTGAGTCCTGCATTACTTCAGTGTATGAGAAAGATGGACAGAGAAACATATCCTCCTCCGAGAGGCAATAGCAAGATATCAGATCTAGAGGAGCCATCGATCGAAAGGAGAGGGATTAACCCCATCTTCTCTACACCAACCATGGCGGTGAACCGACGATATCTATCCAAAAGTTCATTACATGTGATGTACGTCAAAGCCGTGTTAAAACTCGTCAGCCAACCTAGTTTTACTTAAGCAAAAGATTTCCGCTTAATCTGGCCGTTTTCTTAAATTCCATATTGATATGATACCGTTGTCTCGATTAAGAAAAGCCAAAAATCCTCGCGTAGTTAGTCACCACTTGTTAATTAAATTATTAATCATTCATGAATCGGATAAGCAAGCAGATAGCCTAGACAATTTTTTCAACCCCGATGCACAGAACCGTAAATGTAAACCCCGACAAAACCAAAATTGAGCTCCCTAAGGGCAAATACACCAAAAATAAAAAGTGACCCGAAATGGAACCCTGAACCAAGCAGAAAAAAATGGTCCAAAACACTACAAGGAACCCTTGACCTCATGGGGAAAGAGGCAGCCCATCCACCTCAAACACACTTACAAGACTTAAAGGAAGAAATGGCTCGAGTCCTAGGATAATTGAGGATAGACTACGAATCTAGAAACCCACCTAGGAGCAGCAGTAAGAACAAGAGGGAACCCATAGATAATTCCACCACCGCTGTGAGTTCTCGTCACACCAAGTCCTACCCGACCAAGAGGAACTACAGGATGATGAGATCAGCCCCTCTTAGGAATTAGGAGGTGTATAGCGAAGGACAAAATGCAGAGGAAAGAATGGAATCGTAAAATCAGGCTGCCAGTGACACTGCCCCTCGTAGAGAAAAGCACAAGCACAAACAACCTTGACACAGGGAGGCGCACCGGCCTCCACCTGGGCCAAAATCCTCATACGAAGTAAATTTTAAAGATAAAATAAGAAACATAGGGAAACCCCGAGTCGGCAACACCATTCCCGGAAATGGGAATACCACCTCCACCACCAAATCTAACATGTGAAAATTCAAATGAAAGAAATTAGGAAACTAAGAAGTGGGCCTCATAAGATTGGAAGAAAATGGTGAAATACATTAGGAAACAAATCAATAGAGGGGAGAAGGGCTCAAAGACAAAGAAATAAACCACCACCGTGTGAACTCAAATGCACTAGTCACAACTTGATACAAATTGAAGCTAAGATTCGACGTATTCTAGCTAACATCGTTGAGGCTGGGAATGCAACCAAATTTGTGTATTACCCATGAGGCCGAGGTGGGCGACTAATTTATCGATACACTGAATCGGAATACGTACTACCAAGGTGTACTACCGGAAGTTGAAATTTAGATAGAACTAGCAAATACCATTGAAGCTTCTACACAAACCGAGAAAAAAATTACGTAAGAGAAGGAGACCCAAACAAAGGAAGCCCTCGCCTATACCCCCGGCAGAGAAAAACTATTTATTTTAAATTATACAATGAAATCATGCAAGTATCATGAGCAGCACAATGCAGGAAGGAGGTGGTGCTAGCACAAGAATACCAAGCACTACTAAATAAATTACGACCTCTCTCTTTACGTAAGATAAACATTTTCCCAACTCAAAGAAGAATAGGCAAAGCTAAAAAGGGCAATAAGAGCGGTGGAGTGCCAAGAAACAAACCACCACGATTTTTTCTTTGTATAATGATGCACTATCTTGCAAGGCACCAGCCACCAACTATGCCCGTTCTTAATAAAACAATATTTACACCGAAAGTCAAGGCAATCGTGTGGCAAGGTGAGCCCACAACTTTAGGACTATGAAAGAATTTTTCCATCACAATGAGCAAGATGAACAAGTTCAACGTTCTCCTATGTGAACTTTACATGCAAAATTTCTTTCTAGAAGAGGACACAAACAACAATCCTAGTCCCTTTATAGGAGATGTCCACTTCCAGGCTGGCCGGCCGACATATGTACACCGATTACAGGATTTGATATAGAAATTGCAATTGAGTTTCGTAAAATCCTCGCAAGAAGGTCAAACCAATCAAGGTTGAATTATACCAACACAAGAGGAAATTATTGCTGGAGTCTCCTATCACTAGCAAGGAGAAAAGATGGACAAGAGAAACATCTCCTCCTCCGAGAGGCAATAGCAAAGACATCGTAGATCCGGAGGAGCCATTGGAGCGAAAAAGGAGAGGGATTAACTCTACCTCTCTACACCACCATGGCAAAATCGACGATATCCATCCAAAAGTTCATTACATGTGATTTAATGCCACTCCGTGTTAAACCTCGTCACTTCAAACTCTTAGTTTTACTTAAGCAAAAGATTTTGGGCTAATCAGCCTCATTTTTAAATCTATTACATGACACTGTTTTTCAATTAAGAAAAGCCAAAATCCTTGGCAAAGAGGTTAGTCACCACTAGTTAATTAAATTATTCATCATTCATGAACTGGATAAGCAAAGCAGATAGCCTTAGACAATTTTTTCAACCCCGATGCACGTAGGAACTTAAATAAACCCCGACAAACCAAAATTGAGCACCTAAGGGTAAATACACCAAAAAGAAAAAGGACTCGAATGGAACCTTTGAACCAAGCAGAAAAATGGTCCAAACATCGCAAGGAACCTCGGACTCTATAGAAGAGTGTTCCATCCCACCCTCAAAACGCACCCTTACAAGACTCTCCAAGGAAGAAAATGGCTTGAGTCCTAGGATAATTGATGACAGACTACGAATCTAGAAACCCATCTAGAGCAGTAATAGGAACAAGAGGAACCCATAGATAATTCCACCGCCGCCGCCAGCTTCCGTCACACCGAAGTCCCACCGACTCAAGAGAACCAGGATGATGAGACTCTATCTCCTCTTAGGAATTATGAGGTGTATAGCTGAAGGACAAAGTAGAGAAAGAATGGAATCGTGTGAACGCTCGTGTGACACTATCCTCAGAGAGCAAAGCACAAGTACGTAAATGTTCTTCGACACTAGGAGGCAAAGATCGCTCCACCCAGTCAGATCCCTGCTACGTGCTAAATTTCTAAAGATAAAATAAGAAACACCATCACAAAGAAACCCCGAGGCCGGGCAACACAATTCCCGGAAATGGGAATACCACTCCTCCACCACCCGCCGAAATCAGACATGTGAAATTTATGAAAAGAAAATTAGGAAACTAAGAAGGGCCTACGAAGATTGAAGAAAATGGTGAAATATATTAGAAAACAACCGAAGGAGGGGGAGAAGGGTTCGAAAGACAGTTATAAATAAACCACCACCGCAGGAACTCAAACACTAGTCACAAACTTGATAAAAATTGTTGAAGCCAAGCATCCGTAATTTTGACTTAGCTAACATCGTTGAGGCTAGAATGCAAACCGAATTGGTAGGACACTACGCAGGCCGAGGTAATGTGACTCAATTTAATCGATACAAATTGAAACTCGGGAATACGTACTCACCAAGTAAGTACCACATCGAGGCTGAAATTTAGATAGAACTAGCAAATACCATTGAAGCTTCTACACAACCGAGAAAAAAATTACAAAGAGAAGGAGACCCAAACAAAGGAAGCCTCATTTATACTTCGGTAGAGAAACTATTTATCGTAAATTATACAATGAAATCATGCAAGTATATCATGAGCTAGCACAATGTAGGAAGGAGGTGGTGCTAGCACAAGAATACCAAGCACTACTAAAGAAATCTGCTGTACCTCTCACAGAAGAAAAAACATTTGCCCAACTCAAAGAAGAATGTGTGCAAAGCTAAAAGGGAACAAGAGCGGTGGAGCAAGCCAAGAAAACAAACCACCACGATTTTTTCTTTCGTATAATGATGCACTATCTTCGTGGCACTACCACCAAATATGCCCCTGCTCTTACAAAACAATATTTACTAATGTAAAGTCAAGGAATCACAGAAAGTTCACAACTTTTAGGACCATGAAATAATTTTTCTTAACGTCAGAATGAGCAAGATGAACAAGTCCAATGCCTCCTATGTGAACTTTACATGCAAAATTTCTAGAAGAGGACACGAACAACAATCCTAGTCCCTTTATAGGAGATGTCCACTTCCAAGCCTTCCTCTCATTCGCCAAGAACTAGATTAAGGGCCAAGGCCTATAACATCTTCCAAAAGAGACCATGGCCTAGACTCAGGGGTTATACCTGAACCCACAAAAACACCCACAACTATTTATCCAAAGACAAGAACTTGCGAAGGCAGCAGTAAGGATCCTAACAATACCCATCCATAAGGACATCATAGAAAATGGACAGAGTAATTTGAAGACATTAGAAATACGTACCAAGGCACAACTAAACAAAGGTGGATGGCCTCAACGAACAACGTAAAGAATAGGAACCATTTGGCTATAGGAATTTCAAGGTCGCCGCTCTAGATTCCCTCAGAGTAACCCGGCCTTTAGCATGGGGCTCGCATGGTCAGCCGTAGGTATAGAAACCCTCCTTAGTATCCCCCCGAGGACTATAATCATAATTATGAGTTACCGGAGGGGCACGTGCTAATCGCCGCAATAATGAGACAAAAATAGGGTTTTAGAGCATACAGTGAAAAAGTCTACCCTACCTACTCCAACACAGCTTGCATTCAAATTATCCGTTTGCATATGACATGCAATTAGGTAAAGGTGGGGAGTATGCTAGGCTTGAATTGATGTGTATGTTTTCACCCTATAAGTACTTCAAATTATGTCACAATTTTAAATTATTCTTCATCTTAACAATAAAGAAAGAAAATATTTATGAAAACTAGAGCAATAGGCGACCCATAAAAGAAATGTTTCTATAACAGAAAATTGACTTATTGTATCCCGCATGCGTAAAGGAATATAGCCAGTCCAATGATAAATGGAAGACAACCAACATACGCAAACGTATGGGATCTCGCAACTCCCGTGGTCGATAAGGAAAACAGACGGATCTTGCTTTCAAGAACTTAAATGACAAATTTCACGCTGTGAAGTGCTGTCATTTGGAAAACACTTCTCATTGTGTGAAATTTTTAAAAGGACTGGGAAGAACTAGGTAGGATTTGAAGTCAAATAGAATTTTCCTCCGTAATCAAGACATCAAGGCAAAGTTGTCATATTGTATTCCTATATTATCTTTTGAGTTTTGATTCTTTGAACAATTACCCTTTGTATTTTTCATCGCTGCTAGAAATTCTAGTGGTCTAGGCCCAACCCCGAATTTCGCGAATTGTGTTGTGCGTTGGTTAAAGAATCCACGCTCTCATTATCCGATGAGGCTGCAATATACTTTTCTACTAAATAAAGTTACGCTTTTTCTTCCTTCATAATAGTTTAGCATTTGTATTTCTTGATTCAGACAATCATGATTGCATTTTCTCGTTTATAATACTTCATCACCAAAAGAGATGTTTTCAGCTTTTCCAATGCCTTTAGAATCGATGATAAATCGTAAGATAGTTATTTCTCGATGTTACTTATATTTTCAGATTACATTGTTCTCTCAAGACAATAAAGCATCCAATTATTGATTAATGCCAATGAGTTAGTTTGCAAAGAGAATTCCATTGCAAAATTATATGAGTGTTGTTTAATTCATTTAGATTGCTTCATTTAAATTCTTTTGTTTAATTCATTTAGATTTCTTCATTTCGATTGTTGTTTAATTCATTCAAATTGTTGTTCAATTCATTTAGATTGTTGTTCAATTCGTTTACTGTTGTTCAATTCATTTAGATTGCTTCATTTAGAATTGTTGTTCAATTCATTTAGATTGTTTTTCAATTCATTTAGATTGTTGTTCAATTCATTGAGTTTATTATTCAAACCGTCAACTTAAGAACCAATTCATAGGTTTGACAAAATAATTGAATACAACTCACTAAACACATTCGTTAAGTTGATTGAATTCAAGGCTAGATAATCCTTTTCATAAATAGCATAGAGTATCTACTGCATGATCTCACTTACATATATTGTGCCTAATAATTTTGAAATAAGAAGACTTACCTCGTGTTGATAATTAAATGAGAAGCACTAGGGCTTCCTATAATAAGCCACCTATGTGACACCAACAACAACTTTCATGAAGGAGGCCATCAATGAGGCATATCACAAATAGATGGAGATGCCTCAGGTGAAAGAAGGATTTCATTGGAGATGGTTTAGGTTTGCAAGCTCTTGTCTTATGTGCTGAAGGATGGCAAGATTAGAATATTTCTGTTGATGTTATGATATTTTTTTTAGTATATTTGTTTAGACATATCTCATTCTATTGATGTTTAGTCGGTGAATAATGTTGTTTAGTATCGTGCTCCTCGTCGTGTGAATCCCACTTTCATCGAGTAGTTTCGGGGAGAGTTTTTATTGCATTTTCCACTATTTGGCTTAGGTCCAAGCTTCTTCTTCAACTACAACAGAGATTCTATTGAGGGTTTGAACATTTTTGCAATGAACAAGTGGGAGATCAGATCTTCACATCCAGTCCATTTTGTGTTGCTTCTTTTCAAAGGAGGAGGTTTCTACTTCATTTGGAGGACCGATTGAAGACTTTGAGCATCATTTTCATATATTGGTTGTAGGCCACCGTATTTGATCCCTACAAGACAAGATAGATCCAAATCTATGTTATTTCAGAGGGTGCGCTTTTAGGTGGTTCAAAGACACTCAGTTGGAGAGTGATTTTTGAGTGTTGAGGATCCGCCTTCACTTTGAGATCTTTTGCAGGTGATCATTTACTGTATATTTTATCAGATCCACTTTCCAAATTTTACTATTTCCATATATTTATAGCCTTAGATCTCGCATCTACATCTTGTACTTGGTGTTTTGCCGAAATCCCCAAGGGGGTTCAATAAAGGAGCTCTATAGTGTATAGATCTAGATAGATCTACCTTTTTGTCCACATACTTTCTCTAGATCCGAAGTGTAATCTAAAACTATTGCAGAGCCAATAAAATACCCTATAAGGCATTTGCAAGCCTTTATACATGGTTGCAACAATTTACTTTGAGGATTTTCATCGGGACTTGTATTTACTTGTCATGCATCTTATGGGTCACTTTAAATTATATTTTGCTGCTGTAATGACTCAAGAAAGGTTCCATTTTGCCTCCCGTTTGATAAAAGATGAATCGCGTTATTTTCCTCGCATACTTGTATCAGGTATTGCTACATTCTATTCGAGAACATTACATTGGTATCGTAGCATCATCTTGGCACAAATTCTCGTGCTTTCTACAAATCCATAATATGTCTCTCGAAGAAGGAGGCCTCTCACCGATAGAGGAAGTAGATAACAAGAAAGAATACATAGAATACGTATCATACCGACAGGTTACAAGGGTAAAACCCCATTATCTATAAGAATGAAAGGGAAGGAGATCTCAAGACTTCTTTCCAAACTATGCATGAGCTTAAAGGAGAAATCAAGGGAATGAGTGAGGCAAGACATGAAGATCCCTGCTGAATATTTTCATATGAAGAAAACCCCAAGCTCTTCATATGGTGTGTGGGTGACTTACCACACAATCAGATCCACAACGTTATACTATGCCCATATTTAATTTGAAGAGAGATGGAGAAGAAGATGCACCAAAGGAGAGACTTTGGGTGATTATCTTCTGGGAGTATGAATCTCAATATTGATTCAAGGAGCACTTAATCGCCAAGATTTTTTCCAACTCAAGGAGGAAAGAATACCTAACAAGCACACAGAATCCTAAGAGGTAGACTTTTCACTGCCCCGATGGATTCCACATGCACAACAAGGATTGGATAGACTGCCTAGATTCCTACTTGCATCTACAATCGTTTTTTTAGAAAAGGAAGCCCTAGAATAGCAAAGATCAAGATCTTAAAGGCAAGCTTATGCTTGGTGTTTGTTTGAATCCTTTTCATTAAAGAATGCAAATATATCTACTTATGCAAAATTCACTAAGAGATTAGTGAAGATATTATGTAAAACAATCCAAAACATATTTGATTGAATTAGAAAAGCATGAACATTAAAACCCTTGCATGAGTTGGAAATATATGTTATACTCAACTCCACTTCAAATTTCTATCAAGGATAAAAACTTGTGTGATACCTTGCCAAGGGAAAGATCTCCATTGTATGAAGAAATTTCTTCTCAAAGGAAGACATGAAGACTCTCTTTCAAGGGAAGACCAAGATCTGTGGTCTCTCATTGCCGATGAGGTATTATCAAATATCAATGAGGAGAAAGAGCACGAAGGCAAGAATAGCATTGTCACTTCAAAAGAAGGACCATCACCACATGGGATGGCATAGTTATTTTCCAAGAGGAGGAGCTTTTGCATCTTTAAAAAGGGTTCCCAAGGAGCATCATGTGACAAGAATAAAAGAACACCTTGATCCAAGGAGGAGAAAGGATGGATCAACATCTAAAGATGAGGGAGCATGACCCTCGCTATTTCAAGGGGTTTATGTCTGTAAGAAGGACACTCTAATTTATGCAAGAAAGGGAGGGACACATCAGTCCACCCATTTACATAGTCTACTTCAGATTTTGATGTCTCATGGAGGCATTCCACTGTGAGACTCCCTGGACAAGATGATTGAAAGTGTTCTCTAAACTTAGTGCACAGTTGACATATTTGGCTAAGGAAGGAGCCTTGGGGAGAAGCACATGTGCTTCAGAGAGCCTTTTATGGGTTCCAAGGAGAGATGATAAATTTTCTGTGCTGGACATTTGTATCCCACCTCCCGGCCTATCCGCACTAGAAAATGATTCATAAATCTATAATGACATGAGTATTGGTGTCAAATGGCCACTCCATAGTTTTGGGATGTAAAATGATACTTCCACACATGAGAAATATTTTTTGAATATGACAAGAGGGTATTGAACACTCTTGCATGCATGAGCTAAACTATGGAAGTTTTGGAAGAAAGAGACCTTTCAGAGGAGGTTGACTTCCATGTACTTCAATCTTGTATTGAGTAAGATCAGCTGCAAGAGAGGCAAAAAGTGGAGTTACAACACCTAACATATGACTTTGGCATTGACCATGTCAAAGAGGAGATCCATGATATGACAGAGCTTCATTTCAGATTTATACAACATGACAGAGTTGGGAAGCTTAGATCCATATTGGAAGTCCCAAATTGTATATGGATTATTCAAACGATCTTTTCACATGCATGATACTGACACAGTTTCAAAGGATAAGATATTCTATTCCAAGATGAATTCATCTATAATCATGGTAGGATATTCTTTAGCTGAGCTTCCAAGCTCAAGGAGAAGGTTAACAAAGAGCACATGAAGAATTCCTTTCTCAAATATACTTATTCTATGAAGGATTTCACACTATCATGGAGTGCTACACTTGGGAAGGCTTTTAAGAGGAGTTATATCACCATTTTAAAAGATGCATGGACCATGTGGAGATGGGAGAGATAGATAACTCTATGGAGGAGTTATCACAACCACCTCTTTCCCCTTTTGGAATGAGAGGGGATTTATCTCCTGACCACCCATTTGTATGAGCAGATTACAGAAGGAACATGTTTGTGCATGATGTTCTTACTTCATGATTATTTTCAATTCTTTACCATGGTCTGTGCCATAGCTCCAAGAGGATTATTATTCCATAAAACGCCATGGCCAACTTTGGGGCCACAAACACTTCAACATGGCCACTCCCTGAGGACAAAGGAGAAATTATATCAGGGTGCATTCCAAAAGTAATAAAATAAATATATCTCACAACTTCAGCCATGGTGAGATTATCATAAAACAAGTAGAGAGGAAACATCTGTTATATCATATTCTATATAAATTAGGATAAAAATTGTGTTGGTTGCACATGAGGGACCATTGTCCTTTTCCCTTACTACATGGTAGCTAGTATGACTTTGATTATGATTCCATGTTGATGATAAAATTCTTATCTTCATAGGAACATGATGAGGCATGCCATTGGGTGATGTACCCATTAGGAATGAAACTTGACAAATTATTCATGATTTAAGAGGAGGATGGGACATTAAGTATGAAGCGCCACATTACATCACTTGTTTCTGCGAGGCCATGTTTGAATTATGTCTTTTGGATGCTTCCTCACATGGGAGGAATTTTTGCACATTAAGCTGTGTTGCTTGGATCTTGCTGTCAAAACCTAATATCCTCTACTATTTTCAAGCTTTTAAGAGTATATGCCATGAGGTGGTTGGATGGCCACTTATTATATCATGTTTTGAGACAACAACAAGAAGAACAACGTTCGGGTCTCAATGGAGGGACTATTGTCACCTCTCAAGATGTCGTATGACACCTATTCCATATTTATTTTGGAGCCCATATGGTAATGACACTTTTTTCACTATATGCATGGAGGATTGGGCAAGGAGGCTTCCAGAATCCAATGAGTGGAATCATGAGATTCCAAGTATCTTTTGGCTTCATGAGGACTATATTATTGTAACCCAAGATCAATGTACCAAATTTATCATAAATGGAGGGAGATACAACGTACGTTGAACAATATTACCTTTCATTTTCATCCAAAATTTCCCACACACGTATACAGATTGTGACTATTTCTATGAGATACCAAGGATGGCTAACTTTGTTTGGATGATAGTGAGATTGAGGCTGAAGAAGCACCCACATTTACTCATCTTCATGCCTTAAGGAGGCCAATGGATATAAAATAACTCTTTGCATACATCTCCCACTTTCATGACAGGTGCTATTTGGTTTATCTCACCAAATAAAATCTGTATTCTTGGGAGGAGACATATCCATTGATATTTTTCAATGTCTCATAGTTGCTTGAGGACAAGCAATAGTTTGAGGGAGGACTATAATATCTCCAATATCCTTAAAGCTAATGGGAATATTAAATTTTTTTTGTCACATCAGTAGGTGAATAAGTGGTAAAGAGACCCATAAGACTCTTTTGTGAATAGAACCACTTCTAACTGAAAGTGGATCATATTTTCAACACAAGCACGCTAAGGTGTGAATAGGGGCTAAAACATGTTGACCGGGTCAACCTTGATCAAATCTACAATTACCGCCATGAAGGAGGTTTAACACGAGGCACATCGCGCTTTAGATGGAGATGCTTTCAGGTGAAAGAAGTGATTTAATTAGAGGTGGTTTAGGTTTGGTAAGCTCTTCCCTTATAGGAAAGGGATGGGAGCATTAGAGGGTTGTTGATGTTATGATATTTTTTTGAGTATATTGTTTTATTTAGACATATCTCATTCTCTTTGTTGTTTAGTCAATAATGTTGAATTGTGCTCATGGTCGTGGAATCCCCACCTCTTCCCATTGAGTAGCTTTGGAGAGTTTTTACTAGGCTGTCCACTATCTATCTTAGGGCCACGCTTTTCTTTCAAATACAAATACGCATCCTATTGAGGGTTTGACCGTTTTTGCAACTCCGGTAAAAAGTTACATTCCCTATTCCGGTAGGATATTATAGCCGAGCTCTTCTCCTCGAAGGCGTAAGAGAAATTCTTCTAGTGATTTCCAATTAGTAGCAATGAATGCATTAGAGAGGATCCTCTGTCAGCTATAATTTGAGGGTGATCCTTAAATGTTAGTAAGTGATTTAGAGAGGAGTACTCCACTACTTTTATAGGGTTATTTTTCGGGCTTCCGAATAAGTTGAGGTCAAAGATATTTCTGAACCTCGAGTTACTCCTTCTTCCTCTTCCTTTTTATTTCCAAAGTGTTATATCATAGGCTGTGACCCCGAATCATAGGTTTGGAAAGCCCTTTATTTCTCCTCCTTGTTTCAATGCATGCACGTCAAACACAGCTTCACTATGAGTACTTCAGTGTATACTCCTTCGTAGAAGGAGGGAGGCACACTTATATCAACTATCAATTCTAGTACCGCAATATTTGGCTCTATCATATTCCATCTTCTATGGGGGAACTTTAGATTTTCTTCCTGCACTAGTTCATTTTCATTTGGGATGCCTTCTAGTGCAATTCCCCTCTGCCTCCTCTTCACTAAGACCGTTGTCTCCACACCTATGTCTTCTATGGCTAGTGGTTCAACCTTTCGTGGTTTTTGAAGTGGTCATATTCTCATTCTAACCCACCCCAGATTCTTTTCCTTTCTCTCACAGCAAGGTCAAGGTTCTCAATACTTTTCAAGGATGGAACCATTAACTTTGGTGGTTTAGGAATGGTGGAATTATTTCATGCTTGGTCAATAGGGGAACACGCTCTCTTTTCTCCTTCATAGGAAACTCTCGCGTTTTCTCCTTTTCGCTAATGCATGAACCCTTTACTAAGGGGTATCGTCTTTTATTTTAGTACCTTTATTGGGGGGAAACATTCATTTTTATGGGGTAAATCCCTCTCGTAGGAGGAGGTCCTATTTCCCGAATTTTCCGGACCACAAAGTTTCATGGTTCCCAAGATCTTCTATGAAAATCCTCAAGTACCCCAGTGCCTCAACAAATCCACGTTATTTTTTTCAAAATGTTGGGAATCCCTTCCATGGTGGATGGAATTCTCAAGTTTGTTCGTGTTTACTCTATCTCTGAACCCTAAATTTTCCAAATCTTTCAAAATTGGACTAACGATTCAATCCGATATAGCCCAAATACTACCCACCTACCAAGCTTCCACTGAGTATTCCGAACTCAAGGGGAAGACTGTCAAGATCCAGCTTGACCATGTAGCAACTTTCCACTTATGCAGTTCATATAACTCCTTTATTGATTATTCAATTAGGTTGAGATTGTTTCAACCCACCTCACCGGAAATGCTACTAAATGGTACATAAAGTTTACCGGGGAACACTTTTTTCTTCTGCTTTGTGAATTGATACTATGTTCGAATCATTTTTAAGCCGTCTGCTCTATGATGTCAGAACTGAAGCTATCCACTTCTAGCAAGATAAGGCAACTCACATTGTCGACCATATTCAAGAATGATAAGAAGAGGCCTATTAAAGCCTTATTCCTCAAGTAATGAATGCATTTGCAAATGGTTCTCAAAATATTTATAAATTAAGAGGATGTATCTCTTCTCTGGGTATTTCTAGAGAAGAGGCTAGCGGCCTTAGAGCTCAAAATTAGAACTTATCTATTCTCGCCTAGGATCCTTAATAATATTTTTCTAGATGCCTGATACGTATATTTAGGTCAGATGAATTCAGTCCCCATGTCGCAAGGTTGTTCTTGATCGAGTAGTAATATGGCTAACCTCTTAAATCTAATCTGGTGAAAAAATTATCTTTAAATGATTTTATTGTTAATGCTAATATGCCATTATTATTATCACTTGTGAATGCTTATTCCACCCATTTCTACCATTCTTCACGTCATTTATTATAATTTATTATTTAAATCCATTTTAGTCGATTTGTTTTAAGTATCGAATATTATTTATTCTTTATTTCTAATAAATTGATGATTATGAATTATTTTATCAATGATAGTTTTAATAAGTTGGTTATAATATTATTCACCATTTTTAGGCCTCCAAGATACTTCAGACAAGATTTGATCATTAAAGTGCCAACTCCGAATACAATGGAATATGAGTGATAAAGCATATGAGATTTAGCAAATGAAGATTTAATCTGAAAATCCCAATACGGGTTTGTTCAACGGACCCAATTAACTTTAGTAAAGAACGTTTGCCCTAAATTCGGCTTGTAATGTAGAGAAACGCGTGGTTCTTTGAGCATGATTTTCTCAGACTTATTGGCATTTTCATTCTTCAAATCTCAAACTTACAAAGCCAACTACCAATAATAAAGAGGATGTAAATCTATTTTTATTGTCAACAATTGGTTGGAAGAAATTCAATATTATTATTAGAGATCCTATTTACTATTCAACTTCTCCTCCTTCGACAGGTATGAGAATATGTATTGTGTATTGGAGGATGGAGAGACTTTTTCTATTGTAATTTGCGACCAGGTAATTTTATCGTTAAGAGAGTGTGAGTCGCTTTGTAAACATATTAATGCCTGGTTAATAAAAGAGTTCATCAAGATGTTCCATTTTCTGGCAAGTTGAGGGGGCACAAAGAATGCTTTCAATTTGGTGGTTGAGGGCCCGCCTGTGTGGGATGATTCATTGCCATTTCTATTGCTTTATTTCATAGTAGTCATGACATTTATTGAGCATATAATTGGATCAACATGTAGTCATTGTTATTCCATTCTTTTACAAGAAGCATGATTCATGATTCAATTGTTATAAAATGTTGCTTTTCCGTATCTAATCTCCGCCTTGTTGTTCCTTTTGTTTAAGTAATTACTGATAGTTGGATTGCTATGCGGGTCGTCGGCTGTGATTGTAAGAGTAAAATCTAGTTTGGCTTGGCTATAAATTGAATTCATCGTTTATTTTACGCTATTCCAATTCTGTCACGCTTTTGGGATCATATGCCCTTTTCCAGCCATAGCTTAGATTTAATTTCCTTGAGTTGTTTTCACTGTCTTGGAGATTCTAAACTGGGAGAGGGCGTGAGCTAATCATTCCAGGTCCCTGCATTAATAATCTCAATATCGCATTTCTAGGGGAAAGAGAGTTATTACTATTGCATCCCTAATCGATGTCTATGAAGGTTGCCAGAGTGTAGTCTTTACATTTCACATTTGTAATTAGATTTCTTCGCGCATTTCTTTCGCTGCATTTATTATTTCTCAAACATTTCAGTATTTCTATACTACATCTTCACAAACATTACCTGAGTACAGCCAGATCGGTAATACTTGAAATAAAAAGTTCGCCCTGGCCGACAATTAATGGAGTGTAATTAGAGCGTAAAGACACCTTTTATCGCTCCACATTTTGGCGCTCGTCACGGGGAGAGTGTAGTCATTTCTAAAGAGTAGTGTGAATCCGATGAGTGTCTGCTAGGGAAGAGTTGATCTTAAAAACGAAAGGTAAGAACCTGTCGGCAGCATGTAAAAGCTCCCCCGCTCCAATCGTCCGCTTTCCTCAACAGATTTGTTGTTGTTTACAGCAGGAAATAGATGTTTGAATTTTTGTGAATAACTAGGGAAAAAATAGAAATTTTGAAAAAGAATCACGTGATTTCACTCAAGTGGTGATGCAAGCACCACCTATTTCACTAACCAATCGATTGTGAACATTGGAAGAAGGAGCTTTGAAGGAACACATGAAGAACATCTTATATTATGGTAAGAAATGGCTCACGTTTTCACTCCTTTTGAATTTCCCATCAAAGACGAGGGAGGAGGGACAAATGCACATAATTCCCCCATCTTACCAAATTTTCATATGAAAAATGAAGATCCAGACATACTCTTATTTGAGTTCGAAATACTTTGTAGAGGATATGATTATTAAATTAATGATCAAAGATCAAAGTGTTTCTCCACTTAAATGATAGCCCGATGGTTCATGAGCTCTGTGGGAATTGCATCCAATCATGGGAGGACACGAAGAACATATTCTGAAAAAAGTACCAAGACTACTGCAAATCCAATGAAGATATTTCGTATAATACAAGGGGAAGATGAAAGTTTGGAGGATTATGTAGATCGATTTCATTATAACCTTCAAAAAATCAAAGCATAAGCATTTGGAAAAAGAGACTTAAAAACACCCTTTCTTAAAGGAATCAAAGATGGTTCTTTAGAACTCTTAAATCAGAGCAGGGAAAAGGTGGGATGTTTTTCATTATCATATGATGATGTTTTGTAGAAGCAGTATAAGGTATTCAAGAGGAATTCCAAGGCCGGTAAGAATTCTAGAGATGCTCGTTTTCTGTTTTCCAAATCTCGCTACAAGAATAGGAGACATAAGAGTTGAAATCAATGATTTATTTGAAAATTTTAAAGTTGATTTTATTAGCTCTCTAAGCTCAAAATTGGACGTTTTATGTGTCTGCTGCAAAAATGAAGAATTCCGATGAAGTGTTTTTCCTCTACGACCGAAAGGAGCAGCCCATGCATACTCACTCTTCCTTATCGATGGAAGTAGCATATCAAAGAGATAAGGAAGCTACAACAAGGTCAACAGTGGTATTCAAAACACTTCTTCTCCATTCTCTTACTTGCATAATCCATTATGGAATACTCATGTTCTGTATGTACCATGTCAATTTCAATATAACCACCAATCTTATCTACAAGCTCGCATGGTTCACCTTATGATCGTATTTAATTACTCTCCTCATCTGTAGCACACAATATTCTCCATATTCTCCAATGCCTCTTTCACAACATCCCGCTTGCATATCGAATTTATCCACTCAACCCAACCAAATACATCATCACAATGCTCCATTCCATACACAATTTCCTCGCTCAACTAATTCCACACACTCACTATAATAAACCAAGACAACATGCTTACAATGTTGAACCGCCAAATTTACTCCCCTTCCCACCCATTCTATCTCACATGCGCCATTAGAGAAATCCTACAATGAGATTCATGTTTCAAATTCAAAAATACAGAAGGCGGAAGAAAATGAGCTTTCTTCTAGGTTGCACCAACAAACCATTTTAAAAGCTCAAGAACTTCATGGTATGATGGAAATCAAGAAAGTAACCAGGTATTGAAGATTGGTTTCACTCCATCACGGTTTGCATCATCACTCTATGCTTCAATGAATTTTGATACCATTTTTTCAAGGGAAGCTATTTCATACCCTAATTTTCACTATGCATTTTTCAAATTTGGGTATGTATACATGAAGCCATATTTTCTCAAAATGGTTCCATTGGAAGTAATTTATACGTAGTCATATTCATTTTTCAAATCAAAATAGGTTAGTATAGAAATATAAATAAATAAGGGAATAAATAAATGCATTTTGTTTTTTTATGTAAAACTAGTCATGCTATTGCAACATGCTATGTAAATCAATATTGGTGATAATTTTTTAATTCATTTGTATTTAGATGACTTATAATGGAAATAATAGCTCTACAAACACTATATTCATTTTTTATCACCAATTTGAAAAAATGCTTGAATATCATTTTTCAAGCTCACATAATTGATATAACCTTCAAGCAACAACAATGGGACAGTCATGTTTTGAGGGACCAAAAATGAATATTTTAAAACCTGTTTCTACACTAGATAGCTCCTTTATGTCTACTTTCTAACCCAATTTGAATCAGTCAATTTGGATTTGAAACGAAAAAGTTAGAACCAAAATATCAATTTGACAAGTCTGCTAGCTTACAGCTCAAGAATGTAGTTGGGATACCGTTTTGGAGGGCTCAAATGACCATATTTTAAACATACTTTATCCTAGATAGCCTTGATGTCTACTTTCTAACTCAATTTGAATCAGTCAATTTGGATTTAAATGAAAAGAACCAAAACATCAATCGGATGTCTGCATGTAAGGGCCAGAACGAGTTGGGATGTCAGCTTTTGGAGGCCTAAATGACCATATTTTTAAACCTGTTTCTATGGTAGATCTCCTAAGAATCTAGTTTCCAGTGCAATTGGAATCACCTATTTTTGATATCGTATAAAGTTATGATCAAAATACTGACTGTTCATCGTAACCGCACTTTAAAACTGCTTTTCTCCGGATGTTCTCATGTGATTTCACCTATCAATTCTTATTTTCCAAACCTGTTTCTATTGGAGATAAATAAATGAATTCCACTTTCATTTCCAATTTGAATCATTTGAATCCGACATCAAACGGCGAATCTATGCTTAAAACATTCATCAGTTGTTCTAAGTGGGGTAAGCTAAATTGATCATTAAGTAGTGCAAAGTTGTCTTAAGTAAAATTGACATATCATATCATTGAATATTTAAAAACCTGTTTCTACCGGAGATAAAACTTGAATTAACTCTCGCTTGGCTTTGGAATCACTAATTTAAATGTCGTGCTAGTTGTGGGGATCAAACATCGCGCAGTTAGCATGATTGGCCACCAAGCCCAAGCAGTAACAAATAAATTTTACTTTGTTATTTTCTCTCCGGATTTGTTTTAAGGAGTAACTACTTGTTAGTTTTTTGCATAATTCTTTTGGATTAAGGGAGCCCGCGACCTCTCTTTCTCCATGATTTAATGTTTTCTGCGTAGACACCACAGAAAATCTGGGAAAATAAAGAAGGTCAATTTGCTGGACGAGTGATTTTGGAAAGAAATTTTGTTAAACAAAGGAATTTCATCTAACCTATTACCCAACGGATCTCATAATAGAAGAAATGAAGAATTGATTTCAATTTGAAGATCCATGTCTTATCACTACCACGCAAAACATTTTTCAAGGAGATCATTTTTTTTGACATAACATCATGCTCATTGTATCTTCTTTAATTTATTTATTTACATACCTGCTTTTGTTGTTTTTTTTCTAATTCTCTTCTATATTTTGTATTTTTTGGTATTGCTTCATTCAAAGTGTATCATCCTCAACATCAATACCGTGAAATTTCCAGCCTAATTTGTTTTTTTTGCATGTTTGCATTGTACGATCGTCTATTTTGCCGCTCCTTTTCCAAAGGAACTATTATTTGCATTTTCACACTTTTGTGTATTTTTTCTTTTTGTGTGTGATTTCCTTTGGTTGCTCCCTACAAGGAACAACACTTTTTTGAGTGTTTTTACTGCTCCTTCAAAAGAATCAACACTTTGGGATTATTTTCGAGAGAAACCCTTTCCTTCCTCTTCGACTATTCCTAGTTCATCTCAAACTATTTTACCGACATTCTCTTTTGCATGAAGTACACTATTTTTATGAGGACAAGTAATTATGATTTTATCAAGCGTAGCTAATATCATTCACGCTTATGATCTTTAACAGACAACTCCTCGATGATAGATTATTTTAAAAAGGGACACAATTATTTATGGCGCTCACGATCGCATTGTTTTCTGTTGAACATGATATTTGATTGATCATCTTAATACCATGCTCGTTCCACCCTTTCCGGATTATGTAATCTTCTATCTATAATAAATGAGATTATGGGTATATTTTTCATTGACATGTTCAACTTCTTCCACCATCCCCTCGCTCTTAAGGAGTAATCGAGCCTCCTTTATCATAAAAATGTGTAATAATAACAAATTTTATTCCTGGCAGATGGAGGATAGGGGGTCTCATTACGAGCCACCCTACCATGTTCATAAGGTCAGAACAAAGTGACATTCCCATTATGGCCACCACACTGTGGTTATGATTCATCGATATTCCAATTATCCTTGGAACAGAGGTCTCATCACTATTTCCATTTCCCCGATCACTTTGCTACATCCCGTTGAATGGCAAGCAGTGGTTATTCCAAGTTACCACGCTCAAAGACATCTCTTCTCAGAGAACAACAATGTAACTCTCTAGTTATAAATCAGAGGATTCTGCTCATATGGGTTAAAAAGCAACTCGCCGAGGCTATGGACGGTCATTGGCAAGAACGGCTCGCTTTATGGTATTGAAGTTATATCTTATCGTCAATTATTACTATAATACCCTTTTCTTATTTTTTTCTTTTTATCGTAGAAGTTATTTCCTTAATTTTTTTTTTTTCCTCGTTTTGAACCTTTATGCATGAGAAATTGTTTTCAACATCAATCACATCATTTTCGCCTAGAATGCCGCTACATCTTTATATGGCTACTGTTGTTCTTTTTCTCTTTTCATCACCTATCATCAATTCAAAGCATCATATCTCTTATTCATAACTATCTTTACACACTCGCTCTCATTATAATCATAACTCTCGTTGTCTTATCATCGTATATGTGTACTGTTTCATTCATCGTTATATTGTTCATTCCTCGCTTCATCGCACAACACCTCTCTATATGCTTTATGGTCATGAATTCCTTTTCCAATTGAGGGGGGAATGTATGCATTATGGGATTGCATATGATTATCAAGACTCGCCATCACTTGTTGATTTGCCAAAATATTAGTATTGCATGTACACATAAGTTTTTCGATTGAAATTTTGGTGATGCATCTTATCTATTTGGCACTATGGATTCAAGAACATTGTATGGCAAATAGTGCTTTGTTTGGCAGGAAAACAACAAAGTATGTAAGTGTTAATTTATTCATAGCATGACCACACTATCGCACTTTAATGTGTATGAGACTAAGGGAACGTGAACAATTCTTCGTACATGATGTGCTCACTCCGGATTCCACCTTTGCATCACTTTCAGCACCAACTCGTCTAACAAATGCCGCTCCATATATGTCATTCCACATTTTGAGGTAAAACTTGAGGTGTGCAGACATTCTCTCGATTTATTACGAATTTAGGAGAATTTCATGAAAATCCATTTTGAGCATTATTTATCATCCTTCATTCCATACCCACACTTTCCTTTTTCACGGCATATCATTTTCTCGAGTATGGGGGAGTGTTCCTTTCATTCATTTTCTTCTTATGACCATGTCATCCATATTCTTTATCAACATCCATTACTGTTATTCTTATTCATTCTCAACACTTCCATTATTCCATGTTGTTTTACAATTGCTATTGGGACCAACAGTACCGTAGCAACCACCTCAATTTTTTCTAGCATCGCATGAGGGCATGCTAATTTTTCGCAGAGGGGAGTGAATTGCCGTGATGATGGATGTTTTCAATTTTCTTTTCATTTAAGGCATACAATTTCATTTTTACACAATGCAGAAATTGGATTTGCTAATATTTTTAAAAAATTATGAACTCAATTCTTGTGATTGGAAAACATGTATCAGACACATTGCCAAACCTGCATAATTTCAAGATAAATTGTCTAGTACTGAAATCATGCACTCACCTACAAATTATTTTGTTTATATCTCATGATCCGTGCATCAAAATGATCTGATTTTTGGATCATAAAGGCATTCATATATTATAAATTTACTTGCCAAATTTCAATGCTTGTCAGCTTTGAGAAATACAATTTGTTTATTGTTATTTCTATATCATATTTTGCCGCAACTTCATACATATACTTGAATGTCAATATAAAAATTGTTATGCCTTCATCAAGATTACTAAAAGTGAATATTCATTAATTAAGGAAGCATTCATTTGTTCTCAAATTTTTATTGCTCGTTAACACATGGGTTTTGTCTTAGGTTGCTGCATGAAGACATGCAATATATTCAAAATTTCGTTGCATGAGGACATGCAACATAATGAGTGTAAAGGTTGCCGTTAATATGCCATTATTATTATCATCAGTGAATGCTTATTCCACCCATTTCTACCATTCTTCATCACGTCATTTATTATAATTTATTATTTAAATCATTTTATAATGATTTATGCTCTATGAATGAATATTATTTATTCTCCTTTATTTCTAATAAATTGACATTATGAATTATTTATCAATGATAGTTTTAATAAGTTGGTTATAACATTATTCACCATTTTTAGCTCCAAGATATCAGATTGAAGATTTGATTGATAAAGTACAACTCGAACAAAATGGAATAAGGAGTGACAGTTTTGCGGTTGAGATTCTGAGCAAATGAAGACGAACTGGAAAAACTTAACATGGTTTTGTTCAGACCCACCCAATTAACTTTAGCAAAGAACTAAGCCATTTGGCCTCATGCAGAAATGAGAGAAACATAGGGTCTTTTGAGCATGCTTCGCATCCGTGGTTGCGGCCATCCTCCAAATCTCACTTCACAAAGCCAAATTCGACTTGTTGTTGAAAGAGGGATGTAAATCATTTTGTCATTGATCAATTGGTTGGAAGAAATTCAATATTATTATTAGAGATCCTATTTACTATTCAATTTCTCCCTCCTTCGATTATAAAAGGAGAACATGTATTGTGTATTTGAGGATGGAGAGGTTCTTCTTATTGTAATTATAGAATTGTGCATCTAAGCTCTGTTAAGAGAGTAGAGCCGTTTGTAAACATTATTAATGCCTCCGTTTAATAAAGAGTTCACCGTTGTTCCATTTCTCAAGCGCCGGGAGTAAACACAACAACGCTTCACTGTGGTTGAGGGCCGACTAAGTGGAGCGATTCATTGCTTAGTATTTCTATTGGTTTATTTCTCACAGGTGTTCGTTTATTTATTGAGTTATTGCTAATTGATCAAATACGGTAGTCATATTCCATTCTTTACAAGAAGTATGATTCATGATTCAATTGTTATAAAATGTTGTTTTTCAGATCTAATTCCAAATATTGTTCCTTTTGTTTATGAATTACGATAGTTGATTTTTTGCGTGGTCAAGCGACAGATTAAAGAGTAAAAATCTAGTTTGTTTGGTTATGAATTGAATTCATCATGAGTTTTACGCTCGCTATTCAATTCTGTTCATCAGTTTAGATTGTCATTCTTTCCAGTTTTCATGCTTTAGATTTTAATTTCCTTTGAGTTGTTTTCACTGCTTTGAGATCTCTAAATCGTAGAGGCGGAGCTAATCATTCCAGTCCCTGATTTGGTCATCTCACATCGATTTCTAGGGGAAAGAGTTATTACCACAGCATCCCTAATCGATGTCTAGCAAGGTTGTTGTAGTGTAGTCTTTACATTTCTCATTAATGAACAGATTTCTTTCATGTGATTTTCAAGCATTTATTATTTCGCATTTGTATTTCTATACTACATCTTCACAAACATTATTCTTGAGTAAATAGCCGCCCCGACCGAGTACACTCTTGAAACAAAAAAGTCATTCCTAGGTTGACAATTAATGAGGTAATTAGGAGTTACAAGACACCTTTATCGCTCCACACTTATATTCAAAGGCGATCACAAGGTCGATGCCTTCCCAACCTTTAACGATTAATGTTTTCCAATCCCTCTAACCCCAAAGGAAATCAACAATCCGGGATGGGAAGAAGAAATTACGTAATAAGAAAAAGGATATGATGGTAAGGATAATGCAACAAACTCCAAAAATAATGTTGAGGGGGTAAGAGAGAGTTGAAAACAAAGTTAAGTTTCCTCGTAAATCGTGCACTAGAGACCATCTCACTCATCTTTTCCCACACTGTGATGCTCGCCGCTTGTTGGATCAACAAGATTCTTCATTTCACAAGCTATCCCGACTAACCCTTTTCCCCAAGGGAAAAAAATGCTTGCTAGCAATGAAAATCCCGAGCTCCCACAAGGGGCAAACTGTGAGGGGTAAATTCATCAAATGTATACACATGAGCGATCACACTGATGTCAAGAACGATATCACATTATTATGGTGAATCCAAATCTTCTAAGGCTAAGTTATCTCCCCAATATTTCCAATCCACTCCATCTATATAGGTCCCAGCTGAGCCTATACCCGCATGTCAGTTGCCTCGCTAAACGTTCGATGATTGACCCCAATGCTAAGTGCGTACCAAATTACCTTATCAGAGAAGATCTCGGCTCTGATTCTTATGCTATGTCTACATCGGGGAGGTACTCAGCCATGCCTAGCACAAAAGGAGTGCACTTCTCACCGCAATCGTGGGTGGTAGATCCAAAAACTCTCTTATGATTACATTTGATATGTAAAAACTTAAGAAGATACTTTCTACTCTAAGGGATTTTAAAATTAAATCTATGTATCGAAAGATCAATATTTTTCGAACCGTAGTCGATGAAGGAGCTTTCACATGTCAATTTTATTTTCAAGTTGGAAATATATCGGATCTCCTCAAGTTGTCCCTTCACCTACTCTCCCGGCTGCATTTGGTGGTCATTCCCTATAGGCCACATGGCATTTTTCCTACCTTGTCCATCTTTGTTGGGGGCAAGGCAGTCAATATCTAAGTATAAATAGTTTGATGAAAATTTGACTATAACCTTCTATTGGGATGAAATTAGATTTACGAGATGGATGCCATTGTATCATCACTATTTTGTATCCTATTTTATTTTCCCATGAAGGGATAATCATTACTATTTATCTCATGGATTATCTTTCAATAGATTTCAATGCATCCTCTCATTCTACCGGTTCTCGTGAAGAATGCCAAGAAATTTTTTGAGAATATAGGAGTTTTCCAGATGTATGCCTCTGATGGGCACCTTTATCTTCTACCTCTGTTGTTCATATACCCCATTTCATCTCCAAGGTTCCTTCCCAGATAGTTCTTCCAACTCATTATTTTTCGGGGATCTCTGTCTCTTACCCTCTTCTATGGCCACATTAGAAGAAGGGAAAGTGGTGAATGGCATATCCTATGTCTCCATTCTCGAAATTTTTCATCAATATATTGTTAACACTATGTGATTTTGATCCTGTTCCTCTTTCATCTGAGGATATTGAGATGTGTCTTACTGACCCTTAACTCCAACTTTCTTTTGAACTTCCGGACATTGTTTTACCATTCGAGGAGGCAACTTATGTAATGATGTGTAAATACCATGGGATGATTTCTACTTCATCTACCATATTTTCTACCATATTTCATGAAGTTGAGTTAATTTTGTCTAGCCCTCCATCAATCGGTCATGTTCACCCAATTCTAAACCCCTATTCCAAATACGATTTTTGCCGAAGGTAATGTTAGTAATGAATTCTTTGTCGAAGCGTACTTAAAAGAACCACTTTAGCTACGCATAACTAATAGCCCTAACAACAATAATGGTTTGAAACATCTTCGCATCCGCAATTAGTAGTTAAAGTAAGCCGCAACAAAATGCATCTATAAATGGAAAGATATTAAGCAAGAAGTAAAGAGTTTGCCCTACATCCACAGACAAGACAAGAACACGATTTTTGAATGAATTTTTATATTACAGGCACCCGGGAGGAAACAAGAAGGTGTATCCGCATCTCCTCAATGGATGGGTTCAGAAGTCCTCAAGATCTCGCATCTAAGCTTTCTCTCTTGTATGCAAAACCCAATGTAGAAAGGTAGGAGCTCAATGGGAGCAACAATGGCGTAAAATGAGACCAAGTGTATAGATCCAGAGTGATCTAGTATGCAACAAAGGTGAAGAATGAAGGGGAAAATCCCTTCATTTATAACAAAATATTGGGTCATTCTAGATCTTGCATTATTAAATAATGTTAACCAAATCTAGATCCACTCATGGAATATTTTATTATTATTTGTTGAGGGAAAGGGTGTTTAATTTAAGTCAACTGAGTTAGTGAAAAATAAATAAATAAATGATTTATTTATCTTTTTAAGGAAGTGGTTGGGAGAACAAATAAATAATGATTTAGTTGATTAATGAATGGTTGATTTGTCATATTTAACAAGGAATATTATTTAAATAATTATTTCTAGGAAAATAATAAGATAACTATGGGTTTATCTCATTAATTTCTTTGTTTTGTTAAATATGACCGGGAATAATAATTAAAATTATGGTTTAATTAATTATTCCTTTTGGGGTTTCCACTTCATAGGGTGAAAGTAGCTTTCATTTGGGTAAAACTGTCTACATGGTGTACTTGGGTCCATCTAATGATGAAGATAGATGACCAAAAATCTTGTACGATTGCCCTCAGTCATGAAAGGTCGTGGAGCAATCAGAGGACCAGCACGTTGTAAGAAGGACAATCACTAGACAACAAAAAGGGTATGTCGTAGAGGGGGCCATGAGGTAGATAGTGTGCCGAAGGACTAGACCAGGAGACGAGACTGCAGGTGCAACAAGTCTCGTTATGAGAGGTACCGTGCTAAAGGCGGCGGGGGAGGACACTTAAGGCCCGCCGTGACAAAGTACAAAAGAATAGTGTGTCCAAGGAACAAGGGACCGAACTATAGAGTACAACCTGGCATAATCAAGAGCCGTGATAAAAATACAATGAATAGTCTCACATACATGTCGTGGCCTGGATAACAAATGATTAGTACAATATCATCTCGAGTACATGAGATAAATACAACCCAAATGCCCCCGTAAATGGGGAAGGGCTCACAAAAATCCGACCGATACATGCAAATCATAGAGGTGCCGCAAGTGGCCAAGGCGCTCGATCATCAAAACTGAGCGGCATCAAAGGCCGCACGAAGAGGTCATCCGGCATGGGCGATCATAGGCCACCCCTCACGAGGGCCGAGACATCTCACACACGCCGGAATCATCAAGAGTCGCCGTCTTCGGCTCATCGGACTGCCCAAGATAATGCATCTCGATCATGCCGAAAGGAGCCGGAGAAGCAATCAAGTCAAAGGGAGGTAAGAAATCCCCCGCTCCGATCCGAGGCACCGAACAAAAGCGGGAAGCCGGAACTAAGGTACACCGCCCCACCTTGCTTCCGGGAATAAGTGTGTTGAGGTCGATTGCAGGAGGCCCGCCTTAGGTGAGGCAATGAGAGATCCTCAACTAAGGCACGAGAGAAAAGCACAGAGGGATTGACAACCGACACTAATGATGATGGCGGAAATGGGCGGGTGGAGTGGTTTAATGGACGATTTCCTTGTTAGAGCATAAAGGGCATGAATGACATGGCAAGCCGATCGACACAGACGGAAGGGACAGACAAGTGGGTCAAGGTCATGAGATGCGACACAAGAGAGGAACCAAGCAAAAAGAATGGAGGGCTATAGTAGGGGTGTAAAGGATGCAGATAGACTCCATGAATGCAATGATGACTAACTCTGATGTTCTAAGCAAGGGCGACTAGATAGTGCCGCTTGCACAAATAAAGTGGCCCCAATGGGAGCCTAGCTAATGAGTACAAGGTGTAAGCACTCATGACGAAAATCAACACGAACATGGGATACGGGGCAGGCGATATGGTGCCCCAAGGCAAGTGTCGTAAGTGAGGAAATTCGATTTTGAGGAGCTGTGAAGTGACCTTCGTGGAAAAATGTGTCCGGGTGAAGTAGCAAATCACCAAAAACTAAGTAAAACCCATTTGAGAGCCTGAGATTCATCCAACGGCCGATTGCCTATTTAACGGGCTATTTTGTCGTTACAGTTGAAAGAAGAAATGTGGTTCTTTAATGAGGCCGTTTTCCTCCAAAATCATTCATTTATACGATAAGCCGTGGTGAATGTGAGAGGAGAGAAGGTCTTGGACCCTGCGGGCGAACGCAAAGGGGACAAACCGACACGTTGGATCTAGATCCGCGCCTGGAGGTAAGAGGCCCGACTGGCTCGTACTTTCGATGAGGATTTGCGCTTAGGGCTCCAACACCCCCAAAATGCCCCTCCTCCTCTCATTGTTGGCCGGTCGACCTTTGGGGCAAAAGAAAGCACCGTGACGCAGGTTTTGGGGCAAAAGGTGCGACTGTCCAGAAATGGGCAGAAGTCAAGCACTGAGGGGAGGGGAGCTGAAGGCCGTTTCTGATGGCCGGGAGTCGGGTTTTGTGGTGGGGTTATGGGTTGTCTGATTCGTAATTTCGACAAAAGAATGTGTTTTTGGGTGTGCATGGCAAGGAAAGTTACGAGTCAACCGGAGAGAGAGTGGACTGGAACATCTCTCAGCAGAGATCCAAAGTGATCAGGCGTCCGTCGTGTATTGGTCAGATTGGGGTCTCTGTTTGTGGAGAAACCCGCGATGAGAGCAAGTGGAATCATTACCGGCCCGGATTATCGGGCCATCGGGATCCGCATCAGAGATCTCAGTGGGGGCAATGTGATCGAACCGACGGCCCAGATGTGTATTTCGACTGCCTCCCCACCATCGGGGATAGTGGGGAGACACGAGCAAGACAAGGCGGGCGGTATATCATGGAGTTTCGTGGGAACGCCATTGTCGACCGGGTTCCAAGTCAAGGGATTCCTGGAGACGACGGGGATCTAGAGAGGCTAGAAAACCTGCAGAAGGAGCCGCAACAGGCTGCGAATTCTAGCAATCTGTGTTCCATCATATCACCTATGCATGATGATAAAGGAGAGTGTGTTGAGGGACCCACGGTGGGGCCCAATGATGCTTCAGGCCGCTAAAAGCGACGCCTGTCGCTATGCTGGGTGTGAATCATGATTGCTCATATGGGACTTCAGGCGCTTTGAGAAGATCCCGACCTTGGAGGCCTCGCGTGCGCCCTTCCAAGATGGGGGCCCGAGAGAGCTCGTGATGCGTCGCTGGGGACGACTACCCGCAAAGGAGGAGGAGGGGCCATGGCTAACATTCCCGACCGGAGTTTTTTGCCCACAGACCGGGACACAGGCTACAGACGACTACCCCCATATGGGATGAGCTACCGTGGGGATCCTGATTCGCTACTCGGTCGAGTCCGGGGTCCATGGTAAGTGACAAATTGCTATTCTTATATGGGCATGTTTGAAGTTTGTTGAATAAGAATAAATGACATCGATTCATGGACTTTTGGTATGCAGATATAAAGTACCTAGAAATCCCACGGGATACATGGGACGACCTAGCACACCGGAGCTACTTGTCCGAGGATCGAGGCGCTCGTTAAAATGATGGTGCTACTAAGCCTCATCGATGACATCCGCCGAGATGTGAGCAATGCTGGACCTATATCGTAGCTGGTGTAAGGTGGATTTAGACGACCAAGACATAGAGCCATGTTGGTCTCCTCGCAGTGGCGATGCATCATGCGCGCATGGCTGATACTCTGGCCAAACTATGCGTGATCTACATGCTTGCAAGGTGAGCTACTGTCCTAGAGCCTCCGTGATAGTGATTAGGGACATGGTGCCCCCTTCGATGCAAGGAAGTGTGTGTGCCCCATAGTGTAGGAGGCATAGCCCCCATGAAAGTTTTTTGTTTGTAACATGCTATGGGCATGTCTGATGTATATGTGTGGGGGCGATGGTGCCCCCGCTTTTGGAACATGTTATGGGCATGTCGTATGTATCGTAGTAAATGGACTCATCAATATATGGTTTGCGACACATACAGGATATGCATCATTTTGATGGTTGATTTAATGTTATTGTCTTGTATGAATTGTGTGTGATAAATGCCAATCTGTAACATGGTTTGCAATACTATCTAATGAGGATTCTGCCCTGGTACATGGTTGAAAGTGATGGTCAAACGCACGTATTAAGACTTTCACTGTGGCAGTCGTAAACAAAGACAGGTTATGCACACGATAAACACCATTTAGTTGCATGACAAGCATAGAATCCAAGCGAACGTGTGTGGCGAATGCATGCAAAGAAAGCACGCTAGCAGGCCACGCACCGCATCGTATTCGGCCCGATTGTTGGTATGTAACTAATGCATACCCCAGATGTAACGAGGTCATGCAAGGGGGTGAAGATACCCACCGCTTTCGAGGCAAGACTCGAGTAGCGACTTGCACCATCCCGCGTAACCGATAGCGATGTGACGGATGCGTGCTGTGGTGTGACAAGACAATACATGAGGGGATGAAAGGAAAGGATCATGAACAGTGAGGGGGCAAGTCATCAGCGTAAAATGGCGGGGAAAGGGTGATGAGCAAACTCAAACAATATGATGTATGAGGGCTATCTAAGCATACAGGCACTGTCATGGCTGTCACTGTGAGACACCAAAGGGAGTGATCTCGGGTATCAAGGGACACAATGGGGGAGGCGGCGTACCTGCCAGGGTGCCAAGTGTCGGTGGCAGAGGAGACAGTAAAGAATAATGGTGGACCGTAGACTCCGTCATCCGGAGTACCGGGGGGGAATATGGATGGGACCGTGGAATCCTGAGAATGCATTGCGAAAGATACCGCGCGAGAATGGGGAGAGGCGGATTGATTTTGTTCAACCTCATACTCGCGATTACCTCAAGGGAGTCACGCGTATCATTGTGTGGTGAGGACAATGATGGGAGTAGTGGCCATGGACACCGCACAGCACAAGGCTCGTTGGTGCGAGAGTCTTGGGGTTCTGGGAGACTCGCCTTCTAAGCAGATGGGAGTTTCAGGACCGTAGTGCTCTGGGAACGCGACTTTTACCATGGGGGCGAATACGGGTAACTCTGTGACAAGCATGAGTGGCATGACCGATGACATCACATAAGCGTACAAGGCTTCGAGGGTGGGGAGGGAGCCGAGGTGGTCGTGGTGGCTTGGCCTTGCTGTTCTCTCCGCGGGCTTTTCCTTTCTTCCCGGAGCCGACTCGGCGAGAGAAGGGTCCTCGTGGAGGCGCTCGGGGGCACGTTAGCTATGGGAGGAAGCGAGGGGACGGCGGAATCCTGTCAAAGCCATGTAAGGTTTGGGGTACCAGTGGGGGTGGCGGCTGAGGGTCAAGGTACCAAACCGGAATACCCAAGGTCAAATTAGGGAGAGAAAGGTGGCCATGACTGGGACTAATATAACCGGAGGGGAGCCAAGAAGGGGATCTCATTCAGCCAGGTACGCACTGTGAGGAACGCTTCAAGATGGTTGGGCGCGGTGAGGGACCGATCCCGGAGGATAAAGAGGTGCTGGTGCGTATAGGGGGAGGGCTGAAAGGGGAGGTCCTGGGCCGGCCGAGACGGATGGCTAGGAGCTGTGTTGCGGAGGGCGGGGGAGGGAGGGGCGTGCTGGCCGGAGGCAGGGCCGTTTATGGGCAGCCTGAGATGATTGCATCATGCAAACATTCGACAAGCCGGGATCAAGAATTCGGAGGGGGAGGCCAGAGGGAAAAGTACCAAGCAAGGTGGAATCTTATAAACGCCGTGGGAGACACTCGTCAAGGAATCGACAAGCTTGCTTGTTGGCTAGAAGAGATGGTCGTTTCTGAGGAGGACCGAGACGATGACTCATGATACGATAGCTGGTCAATGGTGATCATCTTCCCGTTATGTGGAAAAGACATCACGCAAGACCGCGATGGGACATATTTACATAGGCAGTTTCGCCCCAATAGGATGTTGTAGTCTAGAGGGGCGCTAATGACTTCGACATCAACGCAAATTGGGTCAGCTTCCACAGGGTGATGGGACAAGCCATTTAAACAGCACAAGGCCGGGAGGTACGACCATCCCACGCCGAAGGGTGATCGTGGAAGGGGCCAACTCGTGGATCCGAAGCAGCCTAAACCGAAGCGGACATCACATGTGGACGCCCTCATCAACAATTATACACCGGGATATTGTGCATGCTTTCGGATTTTCGACCGGGATTTGGAAAGCAAATGTATGAGGAAGAGGAGGGTGGTCGTATCGAGGTGGCTGCCGAAAACAATCATTTGGTCATCAATAGATCAACACTACCACTTCGTATAGTAGAGCCTTCCGTTGAGAAGGACACGACCGGAGGAGTTCCGTTGTGAAATGGCGCAGGATTGTGCCAAATCATCTACTATATCAGATTTACTGAGCTGCCGACTGCATGTGATTTACGTAATGGACCCTTGAATCTTTTGGGTGAACCTCAACTTTGGGTTGAGGGATGTGTGGTACATCAGATGTCGAAAGAGGCTCAGAGAACTCGAAGATGGGGGCTCGGGAGCATCAAGGTGGGGCTCGTGTACCGGGCGAGACCGAGTTTGAAGGTGAAGGTCGACTCGGCGACCTGGACGGAGGCATCGCCAGAGGATCTCGGGTAGTCGAGGGAACCGTAAATGGACGAGGGTGTGGCGCATGGTCGTCAGGGGGTGGGTGTCACTTGGTCCTCGCGGAGGGAAAGGATCGCGGAACACACCGGGCCGGGGTAGTGCCACATGGAGGAGGAGCCGGGGAGGTGTGCCGTCCGCGCAATGGCTTCGAGACTCTAAGACCACGATTCGGGGGTAAGAGAGGGCAATCGTGAGTGTAGTGACCGTAAACACCGCAACACGAACAGTGCTTGTTTGTGCGAAGCGGCCTGTCCGGCCTGGGCGGAATGAGTTTTAGCTGCTGCAGTGTTAGGTCCCTGACTGCACTGGGTCCTCACACGGGGGCGTATGGGTTCTCCGGTTGCCTCCTCCGCCTCTTTGAGAAGAAGGGGACAACGCACCTGCAAATACTTGCCTCGGAGGGGTTGTAAGGGCCGCGTGGTGAGGAGGCAAGGAGGCTAAGCATATGCCGGGAGGTCAAGCATCGTCATGATAAAAAGTAAGGGCTGTAATTACAAAGATTGAGGCAAGGAGGAGGTTGGGCAAAGGAGGAGGCATGCCGATCCCCGGATACATGTTGCCGGGAGGGGATGGGGGTGCAGAGGTGGCCGGCTCCCTCCCACATGACCGCCATGGCTCATAGGAGGGTGAGCAGGGGTGGGAAAGAGATCCAACAATACCGTCGGCGGAATGAGATGCCCCCGGGGCGTTAGCGCCACCGGGCCTGGGGATGTCAGGCAGAACGGTATAAACATAACCCGATCGAGCGTAGATCAGGTCATATTTTAAAGCTATTTGGAGGGCGGCTTCTTCAGATTGAGGAAAGTGAGAGGCGACATCTTTGCCGATGGGAGACGGGAGGGTGCGAAGGAACCAGCCCATGTAAACCCGATCTTCAAAGGGAGGGGCTCGACATAAGCTCCGTCTTCGTCGCCATTCCTGAACATGGGCAGAAAGGCGTGTGGAAGAGGATTGCTTAAATGAAGTCAAGAGCTCCGTACCAGTGTCGTATCGGAGAGGAAGCTGGAAGTACAACAAGAAGGCTTGGGCAAGAGTCTCGAATGTGGTATGGGAGGAAGTGGCCTGTTCGACATACCATTTAGAAGCTTCGCCGGTAAGCGTGCGTTGGAACAAACGAAGACGGATGGAGTCATCGGTAATGGAGTTGGAGGAACACCACATGTGGAAAGACCGGACGTGATTGGTTGGGTCTTCGCCATTAAGGCCCTCGAACTTAGGGATATCGTAGGGTAACTTGGTAGGCATAGTGGGCCAGGTAGTATTATGGTGAATGGGGTCGTTAATCAACTGATGGAAATCGGGGAGGCTGAGGCCTGCAATGTACGGCAGCACAGGGGTGGCCGGAGTAGTGGTTGTGACGGTTTCGCTAGAAGTAGGGCCGGCATTGGGGCCGGGAGAACCGCTAGCGTTAGGCCCTGGTCCAGACATGGTGAAGGTAAAAGGGGGAGAACCGGAAGGAGAAGGGGGACCCGATGAATCAAGAGAGGAGTCGGAGTGCGGACTCGAAGGTGGACTGGCTCGACGACGGCGGTGCGGAGCAGGTCGATCAACCAGAAACTGAGGATGAAGGCCAAGAAGTCTCCGGGAAAGGCGCTTTGGGGGCGCAATGATGACAGGAAGAAGGAAACCGACAAGGGCAGAAAGGGACAAAATCAAGAAGGTCAAGGGCAGAAAAGGTGCAGTGACAATTGATTTTAGAGTCTTTGCCAGGCGGTGTAAACCGGGCGCTTCTTCACTTAGGGTCAGTGTGTGGTGTGCGTTGATTTTAATTTTTAAACCCTTTCCGTTGTTTGAGAGCAAGAAAAAAGTGTGCTACGTAGCTGAAAATAAACCTACAGAGAACAGAATAAAATGCTGAAATAACAGAAAAATAACGGCTACGTATGCATCTATCTAACCTAAGAAGGTGGGTCTCCCACAACTATGCTGAAAAGAAAGGGAAAAAACTATGGAAACACACACAAAGGAAGCTCAACAGATCTAGGGTCAAAGGGGACAGAGATCTGGAGGATAAAGCTGCAGACAAGGGGTGCAGATCACAGCCAAGAGACAGAGGCAAGGTGGCTGGAAAAAGGGAAATCAGCAAAAAACCGGGGGGGGGGGCAAGGCAGAGGCCTTTGGAAGAGGTCCAAAAAAAACGATAAGAGGTGATTTGAAAGGAAAAGAGGCTGATTTCGATGGATCTGAAAGTGAGGTAGCAGATCTGGAAAAAGAGGGGGCTGAAGCTCTGAAACCGACGGCTGAAACAGCTGAAACTCTTCCACAAAAAGTGGAGGGTACTAAAGCCCTAAGGGGCTGGGTTCCCACTTAGATGAGTAAAAACAGATCATATCTTGGTCAAGGCGGGCTGAGACAGAGGCTGGAAAACCCTGGCAGAGGCTGCAGCAGAACCCAGAAAAATTACAGAAAAAATGCTGGAAAAAAGGCAGGTCGCAGGTTCTGACCTGATTTTGGTTGAGGTCGCAGGTTACAGGCTGAAAAGTGCGTCCAGGTCGCAGGTTTTGGGCCAAAAGGTGCGACTCCCCCGTTCCGGCTGTTTCGGCGGCAGATTTTCTGAAAAATTGCCGTCTCAGGTGCGGCTGGTGTCGCTTACCTGCGCAATAGGGCCAGAAACACACGGAAGTTAGAAATTTTAGGTTTTTAGGGTTTTATGTGAAAAAAATGACATGAAAAGAGAAAAACTAAACAGCTGAAAAGAAGCCCTAGGGCCTGAAGTAGTTGGATATGCAGGAATATGAGAAACGACAGCGGTCGTAATTTAAAACCCGTGTGGAGTCGCCATTTGTTAGTATGAATTCTTCGTCGAAGTGTACGAAAAAGAACCACTTTAGCTACGCATAACTAATAGCCCTAACAACAATAGAGGCTGCAAAACATCTTCATATCTGCAATTAGTAGTTAAAATGCTGCAACAAACAGATCTATAAATGGAAAGACATTAAGCAGAAAAGTAAAGAGTTTGCTCCATGCATCCAACAGACAAGACAAGAACACGATTTTTAAATGAATTTTTATATTACAGGGCACCTGGGAGGAAACAAGAAGGTGTATCCAGATCTCCTCAATGGGATGGGTTCTTTGTAGTCCTCAGCACTTCAGATCTAGCTTTCTCTCTCTTGTAGATGTAGAAAAACCCAATGTAGAAGGTAGAGCTCAATGGGAGAAAAATGGCAGAAATGAGACCAAGTGTATAGATCCAGAGTGATCTAATATGCAACAAAAGGTGCCGAATGATGGGGAAAACCCTCCTATTTATAACAAAATATTGGGTCATTCTAGATCTTGGTGCATGATTAAAATAATGTTAACCAAATCTAGATCCACCTTTATGGAATATTTTATTATTATTTGTTGGAGGGAAAGGGTGTTTGACTTGGGTCAAATCCTTTGATTAGTGAAGAATAAATAAATAAATGATTTATTTATCTTTTTAAGGAAGTGGTTGGGATATAATCAAATAAATAATGATTTATTTAATTAATGGTGGTTGATTTGGTCATATTTAACAAGGAATATTATTTAAATAATTATTCTAGAAAATAATAAGATAACTATGGGTTTATCTCATTAATTTCTTTGTTTTTGGGTTAAACATGACTGGGAATAATAATTAAATTATGGTTTAATTAATTATTCCTTTTGGGGTTTCCTAATTTAATGATGAAAGCAAAGCCATTTGGGGTAAACGTCTTACAATATATTGGTCCATTCAACGATGAAGACAGATGACTCAAAAAATGTAACAAAGAAGGTTCACTATTCATAACAATTTCAAAATACTGCAAGGATCCCAATGTAATAGAGAATGTTTTCATCGATCCTAATGTCTTCAAAGAGATCCAAATCACACCGTTATCTTTTCAAATATTTTTGTGATGTTCACTTGGTCTTATGAGGAAATTTCCGAAATTGATCCATCGATTGTCCAACATGAGACTGGAAGAGATCATGCGATGGCTAAGCTATATGAAAACACCACGAACTTAAAGTCGTAGTTATCTTAAGGCCCTAGTTTGAGAATTTTCTTATGTTGTTTTATATACCCCATTCCTTTGACCGGGTGGGCTCTAAACCAATCTCGTGACAAGAAACAAGGAATGATCTCTATGTTCAGCAGACTTCAGATATTTGAATAAAAGTGTATCTCAAGATAATTACCCCACACCCCTTTATCGTACCGATTATCGATGAATGCGGGGAACAATATTTTCTCCTTCATGGACACCAAGCAGAATCAAATTACTACTCATTCTTCCGAAGATCAACATAAGAAAACTTTTTATTTTTCCTTTAGGTACTTTTTCATATAATAAGATGCCTTTTTGATCTTAAAATGCTGGAGAAAATTTCAATGGGCTATGTCTTATGCTTTCTTCGTATATCATGCATATATCATCGAAGCTTATTTAGCTGACCTACATGCTCCTTCAAAATAACTTATCATCCTCATCATCTTCATTTATTTTCGAAAAGATGTCGTTATTATAAAATCCTTGTCGAATCCGAATAAACCTATTTTCGGCAATTGCATCCGATTGGTTATTGGGGTTCATAGTGTCTACTAAAGGGATTTATGTAGATCCTTCAAGGTTGAGGCAATACTTCAATTTCTCCCTGCTCACTGTCTACCAACTTCGTAGCCCTCTCAAGGAAAAGCCAATTTTTGAGGAGATTTATCGTCGCTTGCGCTCAGATTACAAAATGATTTATGAGATTGTTGAAAAAAGGAGTTCCATTCCGTGGGACGAATTCGATCAAATGCTCATTTTATTCTTTGAAACAGTGAATTAACCTATGCCTCTATCAAGTCCATCATAGTATGGATTTCTCTTTGTATCTCGTTCCCAAGAGAATCAACCAGGTATGGTGGTTCAAGTTCAGGAAGATGATGCTCTCCGTGAGCATGTGATTTATTATCTAACCGAGGCTTGGATAGTCCCTATAGTCCTTTGAGATAATTGGGTCAATAATTATGCCAAAGCATATATAATGTTTTGTTTTGTTTTAAGTTTGGAATTTTTGGATGACCAATGCATAAAACAATTTGCAGAACCCATGTTTAAAATTTTAGATAGTATTAATTAATAATACAAAGGGATTTTGCTTTATTCCACATATTAATTTACATTTTGTAGGTGATTAAGCTGACTATGTCAGGATATACGATTATTTTAATTATTCAAAAAGAATATTTGAATCACCAAAAGTGTGAAAACTTTCAAACAATGTATAAAAATTTAACAAAACATATTTAACATTATGAAGATGCTGATAATTTATTGATGAGAGGGACACAAACAAATTTCTCAAGAATCATTCGATATGTATAATAACTTCAAACAAGAATATAAGACAACCGAAGCTCGCTAATCTTACCCTGTTATCTTCATAATAATTAAATACATGTGGAAACAATATGAAATGATAAACAAGAAGAACTTACAAGAGGACAAAGCTATATGAAACAAATCTAGAATCCTTATTTTATTATTAATTATCAAATTCTTGTACATTGGTGCTACAAATGCTCATCCAAGGGTAAAACCTTATCATCTGAAAGAATGAGAGTTATTTATACTAGTTCTAGAGCAAATTTACAATCCTAAACCGATTTCAAAATTATTATAATATAATATAACCGACTATAATGTTGTCCTCGTGAGCTAGAGGCTTCGTTAACTATCTTTTGAATTAAAATTTGTAGCTTTAGCAGAGTTTAAACAAGAAAATCCTATATTACTTTTTAACAATTGGCAAAAACCCTGGTTTCTCTTTAAATGGTGCAAACCTTTTTGAATAGCGGAAACCCTTTATAAAACAAACCTTTTCATGGATAGAATGGTATAAACGACGTGGAACAAAGATAATGGCGGAGGTAATAGTTTAATATGGTGACTTACTAATAGCATCTCAAACGGAACCGGGAGCTTTTAGGACTTATCACAAATCGGGAGGTCAAAATACTTATCGCATATCGTATAGGGACGAGTCTGAATAAACAAAATATCATTTAAAAATTGGATAATGTGATATGCAATGGGCGATGGGGGAAGAAATGACGTGGCATGGAGAAATGGTCCCACTTTATATCACAATCAGGGAAAGGATTCAATATCGAGAATTGCATATTGGGGATCAGGGTAAGTGATATGAATGAATGGCATGGAGGAATTGTGATATGCGATCAGTGACAATTTATGTTATAGGTAAGGGCCCCACCTTAATCGTAATCGGGGAATCGGGAAGGCAGAGGTAAGTGGAAACAATGAAATTTATGATATAGCGATGTGAAAAGGTAAGGTGGGTCCCTTTCGAAATTTTAATGAGGAAATGGAAATGCACCTAAGTAAAGAAATATATAAGCGTCCCGAAGCATATAAGGTTTTTCAAATGTTTTGAGGCTAAAGGGGCACAACGCAAAATGGAAGTGTTATCGCACTCGGGGGTTTGTGGGATATGGAAATTACAACATGCGTTGTGAAACTACAATATGTGACTGTGATAAAGGTAAAGTGGAAAGATAAAGCTGGTGTACCAACCGAGAATGTAGACTTATCGCATTTCGGGGCTTTATGGACTTATCGCATTTCGGGGACCGAAGGTTATATAAAAAATGTTTGGCAACGAATTTTATGATAGGCTGATGTGTAAAGGCAAGGTGGGTCCACCCATGAAACATGGTAATTAGGTAGGCAAACGGTCAAAGCGCAGAGTGACTTTAGGATTCAAATAATTTATACGCCATAAAATTTAGGTTTGAATTTTTATAATTCAATAAAAACTTAATCCCCTTTTTAAAGAAATTAATCATAATTAACTTATAAATTTATGAAAAGGCGCATTTGAGTTTGCAGCCATATATTTTTTCATTTTTTTCACTAAAGCCTCCATTTTTCTTTGGCATCCTAACATTTTATTTTTTATTTTGCCTCCTTTATTCAGGGCAATCTAATCTAACATTTTATCTTGATATGGATGTATAAAACACACAGTAAGCCTAACATTTTTTAATTTATTTTTCTTTCATCCATATCCTATCTTAGCATTTTTTGAATTTATTTTTACTTTACATAGTAAATTATCAAAAATAAATAATGTTACAACATCGACTCCAACTAGAGACTGCTTCCCCCTATGGGATGTAGAGAACAAGCAGATCCAAGTTCCTTCTCCTCAGACTATGGAGTCTTTGCTGTGAAATCAAAATAGACTTGAATTTTTTTAAAAATAAAGTTGTAATATACAATGATGATTCAAAATATTTTTCAGTACTATATGTAATGTTTCAGAAATCTGCAATTGATAGGAAGTGTAGTGAACTGTCCTTCCAAATTTTGTAGAAGAAATGTATTTTTTCCTTTCACTTCAGCAATGCTGAAAGGTCCAAACCATAAGTTATCAAATTTTCCATGTTTACCTCTGTCTTCCCTTCTAGCATCCCATCTCAAAACTAGATCACCTTCTCTGAAGTCTCTTTCCCTAGCCTTTCTGTCAAAAAGACTCTTCATCTTATTCTAATACTTTCTCAATTTATATTGAATCTCATATATGCTCTCATTTAATTCAATAATTTGATTTATCCTTCTAGAGAAATCATCAGGTTCATCAATATTTTCTTGTATAAATTTAAGAATAGGAAAAGCCAAATTAGTATGAAAAATGGCCTCTTTACCATAAACCAGTTGGAATGGAGATTCACCCGTTGATCTTTTCGGAGAAATCATGTTTTCCCAAACTGCATATATAAGATGATTGTCCCAATTTTTCTTATGATCTTCAAGAGTCTTTTTTATTATTTTAACTATGCTCTTATTAGATGACTCTGCAAGACCATTTCTTTGAGGATAATAAGGGGTTGAATGATGTAGCAAAATACGATATTTTTGGCAGAATTCAATTATCTTTATACTACTGAATGTTGTGGCATTATCAATCACTGTTTGTTGAGGGAAACCAAATCTAGAAAGAATGTTTTCTTCAATAAATTTGATCACTAATGTATCTGTATAATTTATGAATGGAATGGTCTCCACCCACTTGTGAAATAGTCTGTGAAAGTTAAAATCCATCTCTGTTGATTGCTTGAAGGTGGGTGAATTTCTCCTACAAAATCTAGTCCCCACTAAAGGAATTGTGTTGAAACAACAACTTGAACTAATGGAAGAGCTGCTAGTTTTTGCTTACCAGCAAACATCTAACATGGAATGCAGCTTCTAACCTTTGCTCCTACTTGTGAGAACAAGGTAGGCCAATAGAAACCCGATCTTAGTATCTTTTATGTTGTGGCCCTCCAAGCATAATGCCATCCACAAATCCCTACATGAAATTGCTCAATGATTTCTTCTATTTCAGTTTCTGTTAAAAAAAGTAAAAAAATGTTGAGGGGATCTTTCTAGTACAAGTTGGCATTGATAATACAGTATTTGATAGACTTCAATTTACGTGTTTTGAACTGGCTATTTGAAAACTCAATAGGACACTCAAAATTGATCAGAAAATGTAAAATAACGACATACCAATTTGATAGTACAAAATTTTCATCAATGTGAACAAGAACTATTTGAGTTGAAGTAGAAGGTTCGTGTGGGTTCTTTCCTTGAGAATATTGGGAAGGTTCTTGTGGTTTCTCCCCTTCTGCATTTAAGGAAGGTTCTTGTGCATTCTCCCTTTCTAGTTTTAAGGAAGTTTCTTGTGGATTCTCCCTTTCTAAATTTGAAGAAGGTTCTTGTGTATGCTTCTCAGAGATTTCAAAAATAGAATTTATGCCTAACACTTTGCAATTGGATTCAGATAAAAATTTATCTAAACCTTGTCCCTTTACTAACTTAGTGGTTTTAATAGTGAGGTAAAACTCAAGGATTTGAGTCATCCATGTTCCTCTTCTTCCATCAGTGTCTGGTTGGGTAAGAAAATTTTTTACAGCATTGTTAGGGACATAAGCAATAATAGATGAGTGAAGGAAATACATTATGAAATATTTTAGGGTTTGAAATAGGGAATAGGCCTGTTTTTCAATAATATCATAGTTGAGTTCAAAATCTAGCATAGCCTTATTGAAAAATGCTATGGGCTGATCATCAGAATCTTCATTTTTCTGTAAAAGGACAACAACAAGGGTGGTTTCAGAAGCAAAGGAGAACATACTGCAAGGTAAGGAATAATTAGGTTTGGCCAAGGTAGGAGCTTCAGAAATGGCTTTCTTGATTTGATCAAAAGCATATCTAGATGGAATAGTCCATTTTAACATCATGATTATTTTTAAGCATGTCAGTTATGTCTTTAACTATTTCAACATAGTTAGGGATGAATCTTCTCAAGAAGTTGATTTTTCCTAAAAAGGCCTTGATTTCTTTCTTATTTCTTGGCAATGATAATGATTGAATAAAAAATAATCTTTTAGGATCTATCACCACTCCTTCCTTTGAAATGATGTGTCCCAACAACTTTCCTTATTTTATGGCAAACAACGGCTTCTTGGGGTTGAGAGATATTCCAAATTCTCTGCACCTATCAAAAATGTTCATCAAGTGTTTTAGATGCTTCTGATCTGAATTACAGAAAACTGTTAAATCATCAAGATAAATAACAACAAATTTATTCACCTTGCCAACAAAATCCAAATCCATATCTCTTTGGAATGTTTCTCCTGCATTTGATAACCCAAAAGGCATTTTGGCATACATAAATGTACCCCATGGTGTCGTAATGGCATTATTTTATCTGCCTTTTGGATTTACCATTATCTGGTTATAACTAGAAAATCTATCAGACATTGAAAGCCTATTAGCACTAGAAACCCTTTGGAGTAGTTGATCCATCTTTGGCAGTGGATAGTTATCCCTTAGAGATGATTTTTTAAGGTTTCTGAAGTCCACACAGAGTCTAGTTTCTCCATTTTTCTTTCTAACATGAACTAAATTACCTACCCAATCAGAGTATCTTAAGGGAAAAATTAGTTGGGCATTTAAAAGATTCTTAAGTTCTTTTTCTATTGTAGGAAGCAGAAATGGATTAATTATTCTTAGTTTTTTTTTATAAGGTTTTGCTTTAGGTTTTAATGGGATTTTATGCTCTATCGGAGATGTGTCATAAGTTTTTAGATCAACATAATACCAAGAAAAAACATCTTTGCAATTATTAAGAAGTTTAATGTATTCAGTTTTAACTTTAGGAGTTAGGGATGCACACATTTTAATGTTTTTAATCTCTTCATCAATCCCAATATTAGTTTCTTCAATATCATCTTCTAGAGAAGCAAAGAGTGGATTTCTAGGAACATCATTTTGATCAAATAACTTTTCTAAAGGAACGAGGCCTCTAGGAATAAAAGTATTTGACAGTTGTATAATATCATGATTAACTACTTTTGTATTTAGATCTGAATTTTATTTTTCTTTAGTAGCTTTATTCCTGCCTGATTTATATTCTTCAATTTGTAAGACAGAAAATTCATCAATAACTTGGAGAAAGGATTTCAGTTGTTCATAATTTTCAAATATTTTCCAATACTTTAGATTATCTGGAATGGATGACCTATATTTGACTTGAATTTGGTATTGTATCTGACTTTGGTCTGGTATCTTAAAATAACTGGCAGAAACAACTAAGGAATCTGCATGAATGTTTTCATTTCTAGGAATGAAGTTATATTAAAAGCATTAAAGGAGTTTTCAATTGTATCCCAAACTTCATTTCTATAATACTTGAGCCTAGGATGCTTTTTTTGACAAATATTCCTAACATGTCTTACTATAATTTATGAATCAGTAAAGACACTTAAATTTTTCACCTTTAAACTTTTAGCAAACTGTAATCCTAGAATAAAAGCTTCATATTCAGCAATGTTATTTGTGACCTCAAAATATAACTTTCATGATTGAGTGATGTTCTCTTTCTGAGGTGAGATTAAAACAATACCTCCTCCAACTCCATCTTTGGTACAATATCCATCAAAGAAAAGTTTCCAAATATGAGTTTGAACATATTTAGGAGTTTCAACTACATCTTCAATCTTAAGTTGAGAATTCTGTGGAGTATTTGAAGATAGTTGGACGCAACTAAATTCTTAGTCAACTGCATAAATGTGATGGTTTCTAGCTTTCTCTACTTTGCAGACAATGTTTAAGAATCTGACTTCCCTGTATAACCTAAGGTTTTCTCCCCCATATATAGGAATAGTGGTAAAAGACATATCCATTTGAAGACTCCCTCCTAGTTTGGCACAACATGATCTTGATAAAATAATTCCATACTTAGGGGTAATATCAATGACTACTATGTCTAATACCACACTTTTGACTGGTATTTGGTGTAATGTTACCACTAGGTATTTTATAAGTCCTAAACATTGCACTTTTTTAGAGTCAAAGGTATATAGGTCATGATAAGTTCGAGTGATTTCCAAATTAAGTTGCTCCATAATAACCTTTGGCATTAGATTGTGTGAAGCTCCAGAATCCAACTTACAATTGTATAGTAAAGAGTCATGTACTTTCACAGCCACGTAGAAATGTGGTATGGATTCATCGATCATGTCAGAACTAGGACCAAAAGCTATTGTGGGTCTCTCATGTTGCATACTAATAATGTCCCCTTCAGCATCCACGCTAGAGTTTGGATCCATTTTGAAACTTGAATCTTATATCCAGCGTTTTTAGAAAGTTTTGAAAGTGGAATAGGAATTTTAACTCTTTCTATCTCTTTTTCAACATTAAAAGCAATCAATATATTTTTATCAATTTTTGTAGTATCAGTTGGCTGATTTAGAGGTTGAATAGAAGTAGTTTGAGTTTCAACAGTTTTAACTTGAGGCTTAATTATGACAAGGTTTTTAGGAGGTCTACCAGGACCTGCTCTAGGTCTTAAGTCATACCTTCTGTTAAGTTCTGCAATTACAAACTTAGAAAAGGCTTGATATTTAGAGACCCGAGAAGTCTCTTGGTCTTCTTGAGAGATTTGAATTTGACAATGGCAGTCTGAATAGATGTATTGCCTATGTTATTAATATCTTCAGTGATTGATAAATTGTTATCATCAGGTTGTTGATCATCAATCAACAACAGTGTAGGTACTTGTTGATCATTGTTTGGTCTCTGGTGAATTTGTAATTGAGGGGCCTTTTTGAACTAACCTTGAATCTGTGTTTGGGGTCTAGCAACAGTTTGTTGGATTGTTCAAGGTTGTTTTTCAATCTTAGAAATAATATTTGAAAGGTTTCTAATAAGTGATGTGATTTCATCTATTTTTGAGTCTTCATTTTTAGATTTAGTGGAAGAAGAGGCTTCCTAATTTGATTTTAATTTTCTTAGGACTTTTTCAGCTTTGGCTTTTAGCTTAGTTGATTCATACCTATTTGCTTCAACCTATATAGCATTTTTTTGCATGTCTTCTAAGGTATGAGTTGTTCTCTCTCTTAACATGGACGAAAAATCATCTTCAAAGGCTTTTGAAAATCTAACCTTCGCTGCTGCTACAATGGGTTTACAATCAAGAGGCATCTTGTGATAAAGTTTATTAAATATTTCGATGAAAGCAACTACTAGTTCACCATAATTTCTTTTAAGCTCTTCAAACTCTGTTAATAAATAAACATGATCCTTTTTCACACCCCATTGATTTTTAAAGATATTTTTCAATTCCTCCTAGGATATAATAGAATGAGCTAGTAGCTGTCTAAACCAAATCCTAACATTTCATTCTAAAGATTGCACAAACAATCTCATATAAACATTTTCATGCTCTATGTGCATGTTATCAGCAAAATCTAGAAATGTTGTTAGATGATCTTTAACTGACAAACCAGTTTCTCCTTTAAATCTGGGGAGATGTTTTAGATACCCAGCAGGAAAATCATTGAGTAGATTAGGGAGTAATAGGGAAGCATATCTAGATTGTACAATGGGTCTAAAAACAACCATACTTGAAGATGTAGATGTAGAAGATTCAGTAGTGGTGGTTGTAGAATAAGAAGTAGAATTTGAAGATGAAGATGGGGAAGAAGGAGGTGAAGGAAGAGGTGGAGAACGAAATAGATTTGAAGATATTCTTAGGGATCTTAAAGGTGTTTGAATGACCAACTTTCTAACCTCTTCTTCTCCTTCTTTGTGCTCAAATAAAGGATTAGAATAAAGAGAAATATATCTTCTGGTTTTGTAGAAGTAGATGGTGCAGAGTATGTGATAAGGGATATGAAATCAGTAGGTTTGAATCCAGGTAATTTTAGATCCAAATATTGTTCTGATATAGGAGATTCAGAAGGTGCCTCATGTAATTTATAAGACTCCAAAGAACGAACTAACGAGGCATATTGAAAATCCACCCCTTTGGATGCTAATTCATGTACTCTAAGAGGTATATCTTTTGATTCTAGAGGAATAGGTCTAGATCTGAAAGGATCAGGAACTGTTGTGGTCTCTTGTTGAGGGACAGATGAAGGGGTTTGATGTCTTCTTCTAGAAGAATCTTGTCTTACCAATCTCCCTGGATCTGATAATGGTAGGATAATTTCAGAGTCAAAATGTGACCTAGTATGCTTTGAAGGAGCCAACTTGAGATTAGTGAATTCATAAGGTGAAATTTTTTTACCTCACTAGACCTTTAGTCACCTTTAAAGGAATAGGGTTTTATCATTGTCCCAGGGAAAACAAATCAAATTATGTTCCCCGACAACGGTGCTAGTCTGATGTAGTGCTTTGAGATAATTGGGGTCAATAATTATGCCAAAGCATCTATAATGTTTTGTTTTGTTTTAAGTTTGGAATTTTTGGATGACCAATGCATAAAAAAAATTGCAGCAACTGTGTTTAAACTTTTAGATAGTATTAATTAATAAGATAAAGGGTTGTTGCTTTATTCCATGCAGTAATTTAGATTTTGCAGGTGATGAAGCTAAATATGTAAGGAGATATGATTATTTTAATTAATCAAAAAGAATATTTGAATGATCATAAGTGCGAAAACTTTCAAACAATTTCTAAAAGTTTAATAAAAAATATTTAACATTATGAAGATGCTGATAATTTATTGATGAGAAGGACTTACATAAACAAATAGCTCAGTAAATAATTATTTGATATATATAATAACTTCATTAAGAATCTAAGACAACTAAAACTTAGTTAATATTACCATGTTATCTTCATAAAATTTAAATACACATAGAAACAATATGAAATGATAAACAAGAAGAACTTACAAGGGGATAAAGTTGTATGAAACAAATCCAAAATCCTTATTTTATTATTAATGATCAAAAGCTTGTACACTGTTGCTTACAAAATTATCATCCAAGGGTAAAACCCTTAATAAATCAAGAATGAGAGTTATTTATACTAGTTCTAGGACTAAGAAAATATCCTAAACTGATTTACAAAAATAGTATAATATGATAGAAAGAAGGAAATTGCTGAAAGATATGTTCCTGTTTGGGAGGAGACTATTGATGATTAGGACTACTAATAGTCTACGTTGGTTGTAATGTTGTCTTGTGAGCTAGAGGCTTCTGTTAACTATCTTTTGAATTAATATTTGTAGCTTTGGCGGAGTTTAAACCGTAAAATCGTTTATTACTTTAATAATTGGAAAAAACCCACTTTTCTCTTTAAATGGTGCAAACCTTTTGAATAGAAGAAAACCATTTATAAACAAAACTTTTGGATATAATGGCAGAAACGACATGGAATATAGATAATGGTGGAGGTAATAAGTGTTAGGACCTACTAATCGCATCACAAATCGCAACCGGGAGCTTTCAGGACTTATCGCAAATCGAGAGGTCAAAAGGCTTATCACAAATCGTATATCGGTGAGTTGGAACAGACAACATATCATTTGGGAGTTGGACAATGCGATATGCAATGGGTGATGGGGGAATAAATCATGTGGCAGGGATAAATGGTCCCACTTTATATCATAATCGGGGAAAGGATTCGGTATCATAAATCGCATATCGGGGATCGGGGTGAGTGATATGAATGAATGGCATGGAGGAATTGTGATATGCGATCAACGATGACTAATGTAATAGGAAATGGCCCCACTTTAATCGCAATCAGGGAATCAGGAAGGCGAAGGTAAGTGGAAACAATGAAATTTACAATATAGCGATGCGAAAAGGTAAGGTGGGTCCCTTTCAAAATTTTAAAGCAGAAATGGAAATGCGCCTAAGTAAAGAAATATGTAAGTGGCCCGAAGCATATAATTTTTTTCAAATGTTTTGAGGCTAAAGGGTTGCAACACAAAATGGAAGTGTTATCGCACTCGAGGGTTTGTGGGATATGGAAATTACAACATGCATTATGAAACTCTGATATGCGATTTCAATAAAGGTAATCTGGAAAGATAAAGCTGGTGCACCATCTAGGAATGGAGACTTATCGCATTTCGGGGACTGGAGGTTCTATCAAAAAAATTTGGCAACGAAATTTACGATAGGCTGATGTGCAAAGGCAAGGTGGGTCCACCAATGAAACATGGTAATGCGGTAGGCAAACGGTCAAAGCGCAGAGTGATTTTAGGATTCAAATAATTTATGTTCCATAACCTTTAGGTTTGAATGTTTATAATATAATAAAAAATTAATCCCCCTTTTAAAGAAATTAATCATAATTAACTTATAAATTTATGAAAAGGCGCATTTGAGCTTGCAGCCATATATTTCATTTTTGTACACTAAATCCTCCATTTTTCTTTGGCATCCCACCATATTTTTTTCGATTTTTCCTCCTTTCTTTAGCACTATCTAACCTAAAATTTTATCTTGATATGGATGTGTAAAACACATGATAAGCCTAACATTTTTTAATTTCTTTTTCTTTCATCCATATCCTATCTTAACATTTTTTGAATTTATTTTGACTATACATGCTAACTTATCAAAACTAAATAATGTTACAATAGGTCCTAAATTGCGATATTATCCCATCGAGAATTTAGCTCTAGTAGCAGTCCATGCTGTCCAGCGACTTAGACATTATATTCTGCTTCACAAAAATTTTGTTTTGGAAAACTTCAATCCATTTCAATTTGTTTTTAGTAGGTGATTTATTGGGGGAAAATATAATAGATGGATTACAAGAATTCGATCTTGAGCTCTTTTCTTCTAAATCCAAGAAATCATTGATATTTGCAGAATTAATCTCTGAGTTGCCTTGTGGAGAAGAAATAGTTTATGAGGAATCATTCCCTGATGAACATATTTTCCTTATTTCTTAACAAGATCCTTGGTATGGGGAATTATTATATATCTTCAGACTTTGAAGTTTCCCCTCACTTTTTTAAAGGATGGGTGTAGAAAATTCCGTCACTTGGTGAAAAGCTACATTATCATTGGTGACACTTTATATCATCATAGGGTTGATTCAATCCTTAGATGTTGCTTAAACATAAAAGAAGTTGAGGTATTTCTGAATGATTGACATAGTGGAGCTTGTGGTGGTCATTTATCTGGGCTTGCTACAACCCAAAAAATTCTGCGTGTTGGATATTTTTGGCCTTCGATTTTCAAATATTGTGTTGAAGTGATCAAGAAATGTCTTCCTTGTCAAGTCTATACTCGAAAAATGTGTGCTCATCCATCTTTGCTCTTTCCTGTTATTACCATCCGTCGATTCACAAAGTGGGGAATAGATTTTACAACTTGTAGCCCACCTTCAGGAAAGGGTCATAATTATATCATTTTAGGAGTGGACTACTTCACCAAGTGGGCCGAGGCTATGCCTACTTTTTCAAGCAATGGTGAAACAACAACCCTGTTTCTTTTCAACCAAGTCATTTCTCATTTTGGTATTCCTATAGAGATTGTCACTGAACATGGTAGTCATTTTTCAGAACTCCATGATGGTTGAATTAGCTCTCAAGTTAGGTTTTTGGCGGGAACATTCATATCCTTATTATCCTCAGGCCAATGGGCAAGTGGAAGTCGTGAATAAATCCTTGAAGGTTATCCTACAAAGGACGATCAATAAAGATCGATCTAATTGGCACATTATGTTGTATCTTGCGCTTTGGGCATACTGAATGTCAGTTAAGATTGCAACTAGTTTCACTCCTTTTAAAATTTTTTATGGATTGGAATCAATATTCCCTGTGGAATGTGAAATTCCTTTTCTTAAGCTATATGTTGAACTTCTTCCAGGTACTACCAGTCTTGAAAAACACCTCGTTTATTTCGAATGTATTCATGAGCGGTGTCAAGATGTAGCCACGATTAACGAAGCTTATAAGAAAAGGGTGAAGGTTTAGTATGATAAGACTATGCAACTATTGGCTTAAGGGGTCCTAACCAAAGTTCGGATTTAAGGTTTGCCATGTAATATTCCCAAATGGGAAAAGCAGGAATATATACCAAAACCATGGTAATAGCAGTGTAAACATTAGATCAAAACATGAGACCAATATGGAGAGCTTCCATCCATCATAAAATCAGCATATTAGTGTAAAATAATCGGCCACAAAATGTACAACAAGATATAACAAGCCTCCAATGGACAAAACCCTCAATGGGAGGTGCTGATACTATATCAAAATGTTAGAGACACTGCTACAACGCAGTTTAAAATCACTTCTACAAAGAATGAGTACAAAAAAGATATGGGGCTGATATGTTCCACAACAGATGCAAAAATAAATATCTTGGCTCTATACAACCCCTAGAAAAGAACCCCAAAGGGTCTCCGGGAAAAACTCCCAATAATACAATGTGAGCTGCAGCCCTATGGCTGAAAGTATGCTACAAAAAATGACTAAAGAGTAAATGGTTGAAGCTAATACAAGAGTGAATGTTCTCTCCTCCAATTAATCCTCTAGATGAAAGGTTGGCCCTTTCACTAGAGATATCGCCTCCCAATTCACCTACTGCAGAAACCCCTGCAACTCCTCCCTAAAATAATGCAGATCCAGATTGATACTTCATTGTAGGGGATAAAAACACTATGGCATGATGCCAAATGTATCAATGATGCTCCAGGGCCTTCTTCACTAGCCTCCAAAGAGAAATGAACCTCCCTACAATGAGATATAGCTCAAAAATCTCCCAAATCAAACATCCACACTTCTACCCTACAACACAACACAAAATCCTCAACAAGAACTGTGTTGTACCTTAAGACTAAAGCTTTAGCCAAATGTCTGATAGTGGAATGTAATGCAAATCTCTTCCAAGAGGCCTCTCAACGAAATAGGTGACATTCTCGATCAGGAACACTCTGTGCTAAACAACACTTGCAATCTTAGCTAAACAGCCAAAGAAAGCTATATGTCTAAACAGACCATATATTCAGAAATATCATATACTCAACATCATGCAATATGGCTTCCATCCTCTTCCTTATATAAGAAATGAGTTTTCTAACCCTAAGCCCCATCCATTAATGAAACTACTTCCATGCAAAGATTATCCATCTAAAACTGTGTTGTCCCTCATTGAATGCCACTACTCCAAGATAGCGTTGTTGATTTGGTCAAAGTTGACCCAGTCAAGGTATTCCAACCCCTTTTCACACCTAAGGGTGCTCAATTAAGTTGATAAGATTTCTTTTTTTCACATTGGTTTTATTCTTATTTAAGGATATTTATGGATCTCCATTATCCTCTTATTCATTAAACAAGAAAGCAAAACAAAAATTAATATTCCAACTAGCTCATGGCTAATTGGGAATATTATAGTCCTCCCCTCCCAAATGTTGCTTGTCCTCAAGAAACTGACAAAGTGAGTGCTACAACTCTTCTCCTCCATCATTGTTGACACATCCATGTGATAAGCTTCCTTCATAAGCTAAGTGTCTCCCAATCCATCCCTCCATGAAATGCTCCTCCCAAGTTCTTATGAGATGCAAATGAATCATCCCACAAGGAAGCAATAGATCCAATGAAAAAATCATGGTTTGCCCAATGTTATCCCTAAAACATTTAGCATAATGAACATGGAGAATCTCTCTCCCAAAGGCACATTCAGTCCTCCCATCCTCCCTCCAATCATTCCCATAAAAGGAATAAGCACATCATCAATGTATGGGATCAAAACCAAGTACATATGAAAAAAAATATGAAAAAATGGAGTTGGGTCCTAGTCCCACATGTGGAACCAGCGTAGTAAATCTCCTGACTACATCAGGTAGTGATATGGTAAGTGGTTTCCCCACCACTTACTTGCTTCCATAGTTTTCTCACAAGTTCTAGAAAGGTGAGAAATGTTTCGTGCTTTTGGAGTGCACCCAGAGTGGTAAATCATCTCCCTATATCGTCCAAGGGAGTGGCCATGTTTAGAAATGTTTATGGCCCAAAGTTGGCCATGAAGTTTATATGGAAGAATTCTCCTCTTTGGAGCAATGGCCTGCATATACATGGTAAGGGAATGAAAATAATCATCAAGTGAAACATCATGCACATAAACATGTTCCTTACCAAAATTTCTACTCATACAAATGGAGTGGTCCATAGATAGATCCCCTCTCATTCCAAAATAGGAAAGAGGTGGTTGTGATAACTCCTCCATAGAATTATGTATCTCTCCCATCTCCACATGGTCCATGCATCTTTTCAAATTTTTACATAGTTCCTCTTCAAAGCCTTCCAAGGTATAACCCTCCATGATGGAGTTCTAGGCTCTCATGGAATAAGTATGGTTCAAGAGAAATTCTTCATGAGATCTTTGTTGTAACTTCTCCTTGAGCTTGGAATCTCTAGATAAGAAGATCCTACCATGATAGTAGATGACTTCATCTTGGACTGAATAGCCCTCCTCTTGAAGCTATTCATCAGTGTCATGCATGTAAAAATATCCTTGGAATAATCCACCAACGTCTGGGATTTCCAATATGGATCTACTCTCCAAAGTGACAACGCTGATGATCTATCATATAAAACATATTTCATATAGTTTTCCTCCTCTTTGACATCTCCTATGCCAAAGTTACATTGGAAGGATTTTATCCTTCCCATGCTGCTCCTTCCACATCGCTGAATCTGAAATGAGAGTGGGTAATGATGATGTTGGGAGAATATCTCCCTCCTCCTTGAGTCTACTCAAGACTCTTAGTGTTGTATCATGATCTCCCAATGCTCCCATTCCACTTGGATTAATGAATGGTGCATCATGATGTGAAACTTTTCCCACCAAATATAGATCAGGTGGCCTCCCAGGTGGTTTTCCATAAAACAGTGATGTCTCATGGGTCAACCTCATATGTATAATAGATGGGACTACCATGCCCTTGCTTCTACTACGCAAATCTAGCTCTATTTTTGTGTGGAAGTTTCCTGATAATTGGGTACCACTCTTAATGATGCAAGAGTCCCTCTAATTGGAGCAATTTCTCCATCATCACCTCCTGGTGGTGGTGGATCATCTCCTGCTATTCCAGTGCTATGATCCCTTTATGTTTCTTCATTTCTATACCATTCACCTTCTTCACAGAAAGTGGGTATAGTAGATCTATGAGGAGATCTATGATTCTCCAGTTTTATTTTTTGCTGATAGGAAGTTCCTGGACCTTCCTCATAAAATATTCTTCTTGGATCCTCCTTTTGCCTTTCCCTCTTCACTTGATTGACCTCTTTGGAGAGATCTTGCATGGATCTAAAGATAGGAGTGGCAAAACTACAATCCTCCTTCATGATAGATCTCATTGTTGAGGTATAAAAGGTTTCTTTTTAACTCCTATTTATTCTACATTAATTATCAATCCAGGTACGATTTTTTATCCCAAGATTGTACTCAGTCTAAGGTGGAAATTTAATCTAAGAGTAATTCTATCCAATTTTCAGTATAGTGTTTCAAATACAAGAGTAAACAGATGCTTGAAAATGAAATCTAATTGCAATGATATGAAACTTAGAGCTCTAAAATCCAATCACTCACTTGGCAATCATCAGTCAAGGATGCAGTAGTAATAACTCTTTCCTCTGTCAACTGATGTAAATGAAATCAAGCATAAACAAGATCATCAATCTGAGAACTTAGACAGTAATAGCCAATGTCCTTTACAGTTGATGATCTTACACTCCACAATAAACAAATAATTGGAAATGATAACTGAGTAAAATCAATAATGTTGCTAATGGAAATTGAATAAACAAGCTTTCTGCAATATCATTCCAAAGCAAACCAAAGACTTACAGGAAAACAATAAACAGTAAAGCTAGTTATCAGAAATGAACAGCAAACTATTTAATGAAATGAACATCAAACTATTTAATGGAAATGAACAACAAACTATTTAATGAAATGAACAGCAAAATCTTAATAGTGAAGCTTTATATCTGAGAAGAATAACAATACAAATTACAGAGGAATAAATAATCTTGTTATGTGGAAAGGAATAGCAACGCAATTCATTCACAACTGATGCAACAAACCAATTTCATAAAACATTGAACAGTAAGTGATAAAACATGGAAACTGTGAAGCAATGCAATTTAAAGGAAATGAGAACTAAAGCAAACCATCACACGACTGGAATTGGAAAGTAATGGTACAGATAGCATGTGGATCCACCAGGGCCGGGCCCTTAGCCGCTAGTGAAGCACCGTTGAACTACTCCAGTATCAAATAATGGAACGGAAACCGGATTATATATTAATCATATGTAACAGCGTTTACAAGCAATCACACTCTGTTTTAATCAATGAGAGTCAATGAGAAATCTTGAAAATACGACAGGAAGTTTGAATCATCATAATACATTTCACACACTATTTGATTTCTACAAGCACTGTCCCTTTTATAATAGCCAGAAGACGAAACAAGAAAGACAGATAAGCTTTGAGCAGCGAACCCTCAAGATCGAGAGATCCTGAGGGATTTTCTCTATCTTCTAACTTTATTTATCGTTTTTCTTCTTGCAATGATGTTGCGCTTTTCCTTTCCTTCCTTTAGCTGTGCACTCTGATCTCGACCTTCTTGTCTGGATATGGTCTTTTGTTGAAGGGACAGTAGTTATCTCTGCTTTGTCTTTTTCTTCCGAATGGTGGCTTCCCACTTCATTTATTTTCTGCATATAAGAAAAAAAATATTTAATAAATTTGCAATAATCACTAATCTCCTTAATTCTATAATAATTCTTCAATATATTACCATTCTATAATATAAAGGAGTTATGATTAAAGGAAAAAGATAAATAAATACATGGAAAATTCATACCTTTTCCAATTCTCAACACAACCCCCTGCTTACCCTTTTTTATGTCCTCATGAAAACCATAGTTTACATGTAAAGAAGCTAGAGAATAGGTTGGAGAGGGTTTTTCATTAAGTGGTATAAAACCATGATTTGTAGCTAAAACTTCAAAAATATGCCATGTCTGCCCTTCAGGTAATTCATATTTGGCCTTATAGTCTGCTACAGGATACCAAATAATAGGGCTTTGAAATCTATAACCTAACCAATATAGGTCTTCCCTCAAGATGAGGTTACTATAGATAACCAGGCAGTCGACAGCTAACTCAAAATTTTTATAAGTGAATGGCTCTCTGTCTTGAATATTCCGATTGGAAATATTCCATTGGATTTTAGCTTCTACTACAACCTAGTCTCTGATGGACAGAAAATATTCCACCCCATCCAGGATGATTGCTTTGTGGATGGGTCCCAATGTCTGGATCACACCCTCCTTTGTCATTAAGCTTTTCTGCCTAGCCCATAGTTGTAATAAGTGTCTCGGTTCACCCCTAACCCAAAGGTCTAACCCATTTTCATGTCTCTGAAAAGTTATAGGCCTTGAGCCATTTTAACTGGTTAACAACAAATGAAATGAATTCTTGATATTGGATATCACCCACAAAAGGACTGGGATTTTTCTCCATTTCCTCAGCCAATATAAAATTGTGTAAATAAAATTCACAGAGTAGGCACTGAACTTTTACTCCATAGAGTTTGCAGCAGTTTATAAAATCATCTACAGTTTTTAATTCTATAGGTTTTCCTGCCTTAACAGCTTTAATTTTTAACTGCAAATATATTTCTAATAAAAACAAAGCATAATTTTTGGCAGGGGACCTACATACTATAACATCTGTATATAGAGAACAGAGAGTATCCATTTTATTCCTGACTATTTGTAGTCTATTCCTTACCTCTTCAAATTTTTCTTCTGCCTTCCGACATTTATCGAAGGCTTCTGCCTATGATGTGCTGATTTCCTTTAATTGCTGTTGTAACTCTTGGTATTTTTCCCTAGGAAAAGTCTCTTCTTCGAGCTTTTCTCTAGCCTGTTGAGCCTGTGCTAGATCCTCTCGGAGTTTTTCTATACCAAGGTCATTGTTTATCAAAACATTTTTGGGTTGAAGATCTACCTGGGTTTTCTTATTACAATGTCGATTACCTACAGTCTGTGTCTCTTTGTTGGCCATACTACTAGAGGGAAGTGCCTCGGTCTGAACATCTTTATTACAGACTTGTACATTTTCGTTTTGGGCAACTGCATCTGTAACAACTGCCTGCTGTTCCTTGCTATCCTGAATGAATATGGGCTCGGTTTGAGTCTCCATGGCCCTTGTATTATGGGGCTCCGTTTGGATGGCTGCATCTCTTGTTTTCAAGGTTATTTTAGAGATTTTCCCCTTTTCAGAACCCTTATCTTCTCTCTGAGTTGTTTTACTAATTTTAGCAGCTTTTGTTGTTCCTTCCACAGCCACTTAATTTCATTTGTCTTCTTCTTCTTTTTCTTGGGAGGAACAGTTGTTCCCTTTTCTGGACTTGGCTGCTCAGATGGGTTTTGTTCTTTAGGGAATGTGCCCTTGTCCTGGCTTGTTTCCACATTCTCTATTTGGAACACTTCTTCAGTGTTCACATTATCCTGACTAGGTTCTGTTAGCCCCCCTATAAATTTTTGACAAGAAAATAGGCAGCTAAAATGTTGTTGAGCCTTCAAGGAATGCATTTCCCCTAAAAACACATCATCCTTGAAACCTCCTTGTGCCTTGTGTCCTTTGACGAAATCCCCTCTGTTGTTTTCCCTTACAAAGCCTCTCTATTTGTGAAGAAATGCCCAAAGGGCCCTTTTCCCTCTTATTTCACCCCCACTTAGCTTCTATTTTGTTTCCCCTTCTACTTCCCTTCTTACCTTTTCAAATCCCCTTTATATCACTCCTACAACACAGTCGCCTTTTTTGTTGGGAAAAATGCGAGAGGGGGGGGGGGGGGGGGGGTGAATCGGTATTTAGTCTTTGATGAAAGGAAAAACTTTTTAACTTTTTCTAGCTTTTAAACCCATACGCTACTTTAATGAACACAACTCGCGTATACACGCGGATCACCTTAAGTAAACTCGCGTATGCTCAGAGATCTAAATATGCATTTAATTCTTAACTTAGACCATTGCATCATTCATTCATTAGATGTTTAGTACGTAGTAAACAGGTGCAGTAAGAATAGAATAAATCACCACACATAAGAAACACAAAATAACACCAGGATTTAAGGTGGAAACCCAATTCGGGAGAAAACCACCGCTGCTGTCATCTCAATATTCAATATTTATTATATAAATAAAACTTCTTACAATCATGTACTGGCGTAGACTCATACCAGCACGCAGGCACCCACCTGCAGAAGGCTACAACCTTCTCTCGTTTACCAGCCTCTCCTGGAAGGGAGCTACAACCCCCTGCTCTTGTTTACTAGCCTCTCCTGGAAGGGAGCTACTACCCCCTGCTATCCTTTACCAACTACTACTGGAAGGGAGCTACTACCCCCTCACTGAAGGCTTCGACCCTCAGCACCACTGCAGACCACGTTTCATCAATTTTCAAACTGGATCAAACAGCTTCAACACAACCCTTCACTTATCAACAAATATACTTCGCCCAATGCTTCAAATAGAATAGTGAAACCACTGTAACCAGAATATCAGATATAACCCAGACTTCAGAATAGATATGCAGAAACACATTCAACCTTGAGAAATCATTATTTCAGATACCATACGTGCTTTTATTTAATCAGACCTGCGTATACACGCGCTTTCATGAAACGAACCCGCGTATACATTTGTGCATTTCTCAGAAAACCCTAGCTTCCCATACGCGCTTTTATTTCATCAGTTCCGCGTATACACGCACTTTTCATGAAACGAACCTGCGTATAGATCTATAAAAGATAAAATTTGTAGAACATATTAGATCTATGAACTTACCCAGATTTCTTCATCAGATTTGCGCCAGGTCTTCATCACTTCTTTTCAGATCATCCTAGAGATTCATCATTTCTAGATCTAGAGATCTTGAACCTTCATCATATTCATAGGTGCATCATAGATTCAGATCAATTAAGAAAAGAGTTCAACCATGCAGATATACTTCAGAGTGAAGTATTCATTAAAGCCCAGACATTTGCACACACTTGCACTATGATTTCCTTCTCCTTAAATAGAATTAGCCTTTGTCAATACCATGAGTCAAAACCACACCACTTCCAATGCTATTCCTGGACGGGATCAAATAGATAATCCAGCGCTCAATACAATGGGTCAATACCATGGTAATGCCCCCTCGTTTTATAAAAATAGAGCACAAATTGGCATACGTGACTTGGCACGTACCTTTCTGCGTGCATGCGCTACTTCACCTTAACAAACCCGCGTATGCTTTGTAGCATAACTTATTTATCATTATTTTGGCACTTTCTGAATTCCTTTCTTCTGCTACTTCTGAACTGATCTGTAGATACATCAGATTTACATTATTAACAACTCATCAAGTCAGTTTCCATCAAGAACAACTTCATTAAGCAGGTTCCATCAAATTCAACACATTGTATCACATTGCCAACAATCTCCCCTTTAACTCATCAAGTAGGTTGTCATCAACTTTATCAAGTAGGTTGCCATCAAGGACAACATATGCCAACAATCTCCCCCTTTGGACTTGATGGCAACCATGATGGTGTTTGATCATCACAAAAGATAGATACATTGAATATAACCATTATGAAAACACCATGATGATCTCCCCTTATTCAAACACCATGTTACTCTCCCCCTTTGACATCAAGGGCAAAGGGCGGATGAAAACCAAAACAAGGTTTTTCTCCTCATGTAGAAAGAAAAGCTCTGTAGATCTGATGTGCACTGAAGTTACCTTGCTCCCCCTGAGTTCATGCTGAATCTTCAAACATATTATTCAATGAAGTACATGACTCTATGACCTTTCCTATCACCAAGGACTCATACTTACAGCAAAGATCCAACCAAGTGGATTTACATATATGACTCAACTACCCAACCAAGTGGGTTTACACATTTGACTCAACTACCCAACCAAGTGGGTTTACACATTTTACCGAGCCCTTTACATGACTGAATATTACAATTTACATCATAGGTCATAGCCTTTTCATCAAATTACACATATGAATTTTTATAACCAATATCAAAAAGACCTCAAGAGAGATCATATTTCAGAATCATCATAATGCCAACAATGCATTACATTCAACAAGGCTAATGCTCCCCCTGAAACTGTGCATCCAATGCATCCTTTCCATATGACCAAAACTCCTCCTTAGCTTGTGCAACCTGAACATTTTTAATAGCCAATCATCAAGGCATATTTACCCAAAATCAGAGAATGAAATAGAAATATAAGAGCTGAAACATCATTAGAGATACCATATAGAATTAGAGATACCAAACAACACTGCAGCTGTGCTGAAGAATGCTGACCCCAAGTAAAATTTGTCAGCAACTAACCATACGTGGTTTTCTTTGTATAAACTCGCGTATATATGCGACTGTATTTCAGGAAACCCACATATCAAATTTAATCTTCTGAATTTAAGCAGTTCTGATTTTCTGCATAGCAGAGACTACTCCCAGCTTCTGTCTGAGATATTCAAACGCTTCCCTGGGCAGAGGTTTGGTCAGTATATCAGCAACATGTTCTTTGGAGGGAACATACTCCAACTTCACCTTTTTTTCAAGCACTTGTTCACGTAAGAAGTGATACTTGATGGGAATGTGCTTGGTCTTGGAGTGCATAACAGGATTCTTTGAGATACTGATGGCACTTGTATTATCACACATAATGGAGATAGGAGGTGAAAATTTGATTTGAAAGTCTTGAAAGGTTTGCATCATCCAAAGAAGTTGAGTGCAACATGATGCGACAGCCACATATTCTGCTTCTGCTGTAGATAAGGCAATAGATTTTTGCTTCTTGCTGAACCAGGATACTAACCAGGGCCCCATATAGAATGCACCACCACTAGTGCTTTTCCGATCATCAACATTTCCAGCCCAATCTGCATCAGTGTAAGCATGAAGAGTAAGATCAACATTCTTTGGATACCATAGTCCAAAGTCTTGAGTTCCTTGTAGATATTTGAATATTCTTTTGACATCCTGAAGGTGAGACTCTTTTGGATTAGCTTGGAATCGTCCAACAATCCCAACTGCATGCATAATGTCTGGTCTAGTCCCAGTGAGATAAAGTAGACTTCCTATCATAGATCTGTATTCTGGTTGATTCACCGTGGGAGAATCATCATGAGAACTGAGATTACATCCGATTATCATTGGTGTACTTACAGGTTTGCATTCTTCCATGCCATACTTCTTCAGAATTTGCTTAAGATATTTTTCTTGTGATAAGAATATGCCATCTGTTGCTTGTTGCACTTGCAAGCCAAGAAAGAATGTTAGTTCCCCAAGTAAATACATTTCAAATTCTTGCTGCATAACAGAAGAAAATTTCTGACTCATAGATTCTTCATTACTTCCAAAAATGATATCATCAACATATACAACCACAATCAATAGTTTTTCATTTTCAATTTTTGTGTACAAGTTGCTATCAGCAAATCCCTTTGAAAATCCTTGTTGATGAAGATATTTGTCAAGACGATAATACCATGCCCTTGGAGCTTGTTTGAGACCATATAGAGCCTTTTTAAGTCTATAAACAAGATTTTCATCATTTCCCAAGATGAAGCCTTTTGGTTGTTCTATATAAACTTCTTCTTCTAGATCACCATTGAGAAATGCAGATTTAACATCCATTTGATAAACTTTGATTTGTTGAAAACTCGAAAAAGCAAGAAACATTCTTATGGCTTCAAGTCTAGCTACAGGAGAAAAAGTTTCTTCAAAGTCTATACCTTATTGTTGAGTATACCCCTTGCAAACAAGTCTAGCTTTATTTCTTACAACAACCCCATTCTCATTTAACTTGTTTTTGAATATCCATTTAGTTCCAATGACATTTTTGTTATGAGGTCTTGGCACTAATTCCCAAGTGTGATTCTTTTCAATTTGATCAAGCTCTTCATTCATGGCTTGAACCCAACATGCATCTTTGCTAGCTTGATTGACATTGTGTGGTTCAATAGTGGATAGAAATGCCAGATAGCTACAAGATCCCACAAGAGTCCTTCTTGTTTGTACACCTGATCCCTTATCTCCCAAAATTTGAGATTCTGGATGATTCTTTTGAACATATCTGGATGGAGCTTTTTCAGATAAATCATCTTCGGGTTCTTCATTGGGTTCACTGTCTATATCATTGCTATTTGATGTAAAAGGAAATAAGTCACCGTCATCTTCATTTGTTGTTTGTTTTTCTTCTTTTGGGGCTGCAGGAGACTCATCAATAACAACATCAATACATTCAACAATCTTCCGAAGTCTTTTATTGTAGCATTTATAGGCTCTACTCGTAGAGGAGTAACCAAGAAGTATTCCTTCATCTGCTCTAGGTTCAAACTTGCCAAGTTTTTCATCATTATTTTTGATAAAGCATTTACTTCCAAAAACTCTAAAATTCTTCACAGAGGGAGAATTACCATACCAGAGTTCATATGGATTTTTGTCACTATTTACATGAACATGTGCCTTGTTGAGAATGTTTACCGCTGTATGTGCTGCTTCTCCCCAAAATGTGTCAGGTGTTCCAGAATCATCAAACATAGCTCTAGCCATTTGTTGAACTGTTCTATTCATTCTTTCTACTACGCCATTTTGTTGTGGAGTGCCAGCTACAGAGAACTATCTTTTTATGCCATGTTGTTCACAAAATTCAAGGAATTCATCTGAAGTATATTCTCCTCCTCGATCAGATCTAAGACATTTGATTTTTAGATCTAATTCATTTTCAACCAGAGCCTTGAAGATCTGAAATTTCTCAAATGCTTCATATTTGTGTTTAAGCAACCCAATCCAACACATTCTAGAGAAATCATCAATAAATTATATATAGTATTGTTCACCACGAGGTGAATTTTTCCTCATAGGTCCACATATGTCAGTATGAATGAGTTCAAGAGGCCTACTTGATGATCCTTCCTTGGCATTAAATTGCACTCTGGTCTACTTGCCGAATTGGCAAGATTTGCATATGATACTTTCAGGTAGAGTAATAGCGGGAAGACCACGAACAGCATTAAGTCTGCTTGATTTGTTGATTTGAGAGAAGCTTAGATGCCCCAACCTTTTATGCCATAGACAGTTTTCTGAAGATTTACTCAAGTAACATTGTTCTTTGTAGTTCTTCAATACATACAGGTTGCTTGGAGTTCTTTTTCCTTTTATAATTGTTTTACCTATATCAAGATCACGAACCACACATTATTTTGAAATAAAGACAACTTCAATTCCTTGATCACACATTTGACTTACACTTAACAAGTTATGCCTTAAACCATCCACATACATGACATCATTAGCCTTCACCTTTTTTTTTAGAAACAAAGACCCTTTTCCTTTAATTACAGCAGGAGTATCATTTCCAAATGTAACTTTCTTTTCCTTTTCTAGAGCACTATATGCAAGAAGTTTGTTTTTGTCACCTGTCATGTGTCTTGAGCATCCACTATCAATGTACCATTGATTTTCTTCACCTTCTGCAAATAACACTATGCCACAATTTTCAACCTGTAATTCCTTCTTTTTCCATACTTTGAACTTGAAGAAAAATGCTCTCTTGGTTGAACTTTGCTCCTGCATTCAGATTCTTCATGCCCAAAGTTATTGCAATAAGCACACTCAACTTCATTTAGAAGAGGAGAAAATTTGTTATAGGTATTCTTCTCAAATTCAATCCTTTTCTTTCTTGCTTCTCTAGTCATGATGGTTTTATATTCAACACATTGAACAACTTTATGACCAAAATTGTGACATGAGAAACATTGTCCATTGAAGAACAAATTTCTGCGATCATGAAATCTTCTACTTGGATTTACCTGTTGATTGGTGTTTATTTGAGAGATATTCCTGTTAGTGTTCTTTGAATTGAGATGATCATTCTTTACCTGTAATGATTCTTTATTCCCTTGCTGAGTGGCAGAATTTTGTAAACCAGCTGTAGCTGCTTTTAGATAATTTGGTGCTGAAGCCTGAGAAGACTCTCCGGTATATCCAAGACCTTTCTTTATAAGAGGAGAACGTTGTACCTTGATAATCTCATCTAAGGTTTCAGATCCTTTAGCAAATCTAAGATTCAGAGTCTTTACTTTCTCAAAATCTTTTCTTAGACTTACCACTTCACATTATAATTTCTCAATGTGTTTCTTTGCTCCTTCAACCTACTTTTCCAGAGTCTCTATGGTTATTTTTCTTTCTTCTAAGAGTATTTTACTTTCTTCTAAGCGTATTTTTAGTTGATTTTTTTCTTTAAGAAAGTCATTGTCCTCTAGAGCATCCACAAAAGTATCATTTTCTTCTCTAGATTCAAATGCCATGAGAAGTCTAAGATCTTGTTCACATTCTTCCTCACTATCAGATAACCCATCACTGTCTTCATGAGTATAGTAACTTTTTCTAGTGTTAAACCGATTCTTATTCCTTCTTGCTACTTCCTTCCCTTTTGCAGGTGTTTCTTTATGAGGACACTTAGCAGCATAATGACCAATTCTTCCACACTCAAAACATTTGAAAGGAAGCTTACCTCTAAATCGTCCTGTGCCAAGTTGAAGTTTCTTTACAAAATTTGCCTCATCTTCTTCTGAGATATATCCTAATCCTTCTGCTTCTTGTACTTCTTTCCCTTTAGTAGAAGCTCTCAAGACAACCTCTTTGACTTCATATGGTCCTCCTCTTCTCATTTCATATGCGGTTAGTATGCCATGAAGTTGTACCACAATAAGATTTTGAAGATCCTGTTTTTCTTCAAGAGCAGAAACTTTTGACTCAAATTTTGTTGTTAGCGATATTAAAATTTTCTCAACCAAAGTAGATTCGGTTATTGTTTCTCCCAGATTTCTCATATGATTTACAACATCATCAACACGTAAAAAGAAACTGGCAATACTCTCATCACTATGCATCTTTAAATTTTCATATTCAATTCTGAGAGTTTGGAGTTTTGCACTTTTTACCTTTGCATCACCTTCATAACTTAGAATGATTTTGTCCCACATTTCCTTTGTTGTATTTAGCTGCATAACTTTGAAAAATTTAGATTCAGTCAGACTTCCCGTTATAGCATTGACCGCCTTTGCATTTGATTCATAATTCTTCTTTTCAGTTGGATCTGTTGGTATTGTAGCTGGATATTGATATCCTTGTTGAAAAATGGCCCATACATCTGTTCCCATAGACTGAAGATAGGATCTCATCCTTGTTTTCCAGAAGATTAAATTGCTTCCATTAAAGAGTGGAGGCTTGATAGATGTTGTTCCATCTTGCTTGATCTTCCTTCTAGTGGCTAAGCTTTTTCAGAAGGACCTGCTCTGATACAATTTGTTGGGAAAAATACTGAGAGGGGGCGTGAATCAGTATTTAGTGTTGACTGAAAAACTTTTTAACTTTTTCTAGCTTTTAAACCCATACGCTACTTTAATGAACACAACTCGCGTATACACGCGGATTTCCTTAAGTAAACTCGCGTATGCTCAGAGATCTAATATGCATTTAATTCTTAACTTAGATCATTGCATCATTCATTCATCAAATGTTTAGTACGCAGTAAACAGGTGCAGTAAGAACATAATAAATCACCACACATAAGAAACACACAAGAACACCAAGATTTAAGGTGGAAACCCAATTCGGGAGAAAACCACCGCTGTCGTCGTCTCAGTTTCAATATTTATTATATAAAGAAAACTTCTTACAATCATGTACTGGCGCAGACTCATACCAGCACGCAGGCACCCACCTGCAGAAGGCTACAACCTTCTCTCATTTACCAGCCTCTCCTAGAAGGGAGATATAACCCCCTGTTCTCGTTTACCAGCCTCTCCTAGAAGGGAGCTACTACCCCCTGCTATAGTTTACCAGCTACCACTGGAAGGGAGCTACTACCCCCTCACTGAAGGCTTCGACCCTCAGCACCACTGCAGACCACGTTTCATCAATTTTCAAACTGGATCAAATAGCTTCAACACAACCCTTCACTTATCAACAAATATACTTCGCCCAATGCTTCAAACAGAACAGTGAAACCACTGTAACCAGAATATCAGAGATAACCCAGACTTCAGAATAGATATGCAGAAACACATTCAACCTTGAGCAATCATTAATTCAGATACCATACGTGCTTTTATTTAATCAAACCCGCGTATACACGCGCTTTTCATGAAACAAACCCGCGTATACATCTGTGCATTTTTCAGAAAACCCTAACTTCCCATACGCGCTTTTATTTCATCAGTTCCGCGTATACACGCACTTTTCATGAAATGAACCTATGTATAGATCTATAAAAGATAAAATTTGCAGAATAGATCAGATCTATGAACTTACCCAGATTTCTTCATCAGATTTGCACCAGGTCTTCATCACTTCTTTTCAGATCATCCTAGAGATTCATCATTTCTAGATGTAGAGATCTTGAACCTTCATCATATTCATAGGTGCATCATAGATTCAGATCAATTAAGAACAAAGTTCAACCATGCAGATATACTTCAGAGTGAAGTATTCATTAAATCCCAGACATTTGCACACACTTGCACTATGATTTCCTTCTCCTTAAATAGAATTAGCCTTTGTCAATACCATGAGTCAAAACCACACTACTTCCGATGGTATTCCTGGACGGGATCAAATAGATAATCCAGCGCTCAATACAATGGGTCAATACCATGGTAATGCCCCCTGGTTTTATAAAAATAGAGCGCAAATTGGCATACGTGACTTGGCACGTACCTTTCCGCATGCATACGCTACTTCACCTTAACAAACCCACGTATGCTTTGTAGAATAAATTATTTATCATTATTTTGGCACTTTTTGAATTCCTTTCTTCTGCTACTTCTCAATTGATCTATAGATACATCAGATTTACATTATTAACAACTCATCAAGTCAGTTTCCATCAAGAACAACTTCATTAAGCAGGTTCCATCAAAGTCAACACATTGTATTACATTGCCAACAATCTCCCCTTTAACTCATCAAGTAGGTTTTCATCAACTTTATCAAGTAGGTTGCCCATCAAGGACAACATATGCCAATATTATGTCACTGGTTTTGCATCATTAATCAAGCACATTTCATAGGATCCTAGTCTATTACTATTGGTGAAGTTTTCTTTACTTTGTTTATTACATTTCTATATTGTTTCATTTTCTTCTAGGCTTGCATCAGAAAAATGGCATAGGATTTACCCTTGTTAGGTACCCTATGTCTCTGCTCTCCTTGCCCTCAATGTTTTCTGCTAATGGGTTATCTAAGAATTGATTTCAGTTAATTTAACCAGTGTAGTGGATGTTATTGCTTGCTCTCTAATGTATCAATTAAATGAATTTGTTCTTATATTTTCTTGTTGGGTTTAAGCTGGAATATTTGGGAACACTAGGGATTAGAGTTAGCCCTGTCCACTAGGATCCTTGTGCGACCAGCTGGCCTTTCTAAGATCTCTTTGTTAAACTTGTCTCTGTTTTTCCCTTGGAGCATGCTAAAGCTGACCTGGAGTTAAATGACCTCTGGTCTGATCTATAAGCTACCCCTTTGTCCCTCTTTGAGATTTTTCTATGAGTATGTCCAATCAGGTCTAGAGTTAAATGACCTCTGACCTAATCTATAGACAGAAATTGGGTTACTTTCCTTATTTCACTTTCAATCCTTAATGTTCATTCCATCATCTATCTAAAAGATCCTTTAGTGTAGATGACTTGCCCTCTGAAAGCTTTGGCTAGTTTTTGCATGTAATCACCTTTCATGACTCCATAGCCCAATTGATGGCACTTTCTCGACCCATCCTCTTTGCTGAGACATCCTGTTGTTTTTTTCTTTTCCTCCCATTACTTTCTCAGTCTATGATCTCATGACCAACCCGGCAACCCACCAACCAAATTATTTTAAACCCCCCTTTGTGCTTCATAACTAGCCTAACATCTCATTTGAGCTTCAAAGACATATCATTCTTTGTTTTATTGGAGAGATCCCTCTCCAGGTCCAAGAGGGCTAGATCCTAGGGCCCAAAAGTGGTTTGATATTGTCTTATCTTTTGGGCTAGATCCTAGGGCCAAAACATAGGAACCCCAACATAATGGCGACTCCACTGGGGAAAGAGACCAATCAACCTTGATTTGGTAAACCACTGTGGTGGACAGTAAAAGCTTAAATCATCCACGTGGCAACTCCACAGATCCTAAATTATTAAAGGACTCCACTGGTGATCAGTAGGCCGCTGATTATCTATGTGTTCACAAGACTCCACTGGGAGACCATGTCGCAATACAACATCATCCATGCAAAAGATCCAGTCACTTCACTTATGGAAGACTCTGAACAATTTGCAAAAATGTATCCAAGCCTCATAGCAGAGTTTCAGTATGGAATAGCAAGTGTACTGGCATAAATTGAATGGGAGGACCTTCCAAAGATTTTCCTTCTCAGCTCAGAAATCGACACTCAACCTTGGCTTAAGAAAATGTTTCTAGATTTGGTGGTTGAGAGATATGAAGCTGAGATCGAACGTCTGAACTCACAAGAAAAATCATACGAGTTCAGAGACCCGCGAGTTGTTTTGGAAAGTCTCTCGCACCCCAAAAGAGAAGAGATTCTGCTTCTCTTCCAAATTCAAGAAGAAGAGGATCCGACTTTCATGAGCCACACTGAATATGCAGTGGAAGATGCAATAATCGAAGTTTCCCAGGACGCAAGTGGCCTACCAATCATGGCAGGCCTAAAAAAAGAAAGTGTACATCATGTGCTCATTGATCCTGTGGCAGATTACATGGAGGCCCTGATCAGCTCAAATTCACCAGAAATGATCCTTAGCATGGGCTAGATTCATCAGAAATGGTCACTACTGATGGTGACCTCAGTTTTGAAGAACCACATGCAGAGCACCCTGTGGTTATCTCTGACAGGTAGTCAGTGCTCATATCCTTTTTTTCTATTGCTTGAATGGCTGCATTGGCATTATTGTATCACCTAGAACATCAGAGATTTCCAAGTAGAGTAGGGTAGGTAGGAAGTCCGAAATAAGCTCAGTCTATGAGCATGTAGTTAGTTGTTTTAATTTCTGCAAAGTCCAGCAAGTCAGACAGTCTAATCCTGGCTTGACTGTTTTAAATTTATGTCTTAGAATGTAGAGAAGAAGTCTGCTAGACAATCTAATCCTAGCAGATATTAGTTTAGGTAGAGAAACTATGAGACCAACAGTTTAATCTGGTCTCATGGAGTAATAAGGGTAGAAATAGAATAGGTTTATTTTCCTGTTTGTAAAGATTGATGATGTAAAGTGTCTGCAAGTCCAAATGCACCCAGAAGAAAATTTTTTAGCACTATAGCGTGGGTAGGTAGTTGTCTGGGAGAAATTTTACTACTGATATGATGTCTTCATAATTTGTGGCAGCTGAAAACCACAGAAAGAAAGGGATGTGCCAAGCAGCAAGCATCTAGCCTACACCAAAGATTTATTCTTTGAATTCTTAACTCCTTCAAGAAGAAGCCATCCCCATGTGGAGCCACTATTAGCCCCCTATAAATTTTTGACAAGCAAATAGGGGGCTAAAATGTTGTTGAGCCTTCAAGGAATGCATTTCCCCTGAAAACACATCATCCTTGAAGCCTCCTTGTTCCTTGTGTCCTTTGACAAAATCCCCTCTGCTGTTTTCCCTTACAAATCCTCTCTGTTTGTGAAGAAATGCCCAAACGGCCCTTTTCCCTCTTATTTCACCCCCACTTAGCTTCTATTTTGTTTCCCCTTCTACTTCCCTTCTTACCTTTTCAAATCCCCTTTATATCCTTCCCCTACCCTTTGTTGGCTTTTCCCCCCCTTATTCCTCTATAGTTCCCCTTCGTAACCTTTAAATCACATTGGAATGGGCTAAAACCCACTTTCCGACCTTATAGGGCCTAGCCCCTTTTCCGCTAGCCCCTTTTAACCACTTCCCCATGTAACCCGCCACTATTTACATCAAAAAGCGTGTATCAAATTTCACATGTTCATGTTCGATCGATCTATCACAAATATTTGCAATGCAATCTGATCGCGTCGCAAATATTTGCGATGTGATCTAATCAAGTCATCGTACTTTCTGCCCATCGCACTTTCCTCCGATCGTGTCCTCCCTCTGATTGATCGCATCGCGATATTTTGCGATTGCAACTCGATCGCACCATTGCTCGATCGCGTTATCGCAAGTCCTTTCCTCCTCCTCCGCCCCGCTCCATCTCCCGATTGCGATTCGCGATTTGCAATCCAACCTGTAGGGTCCCACATCCAAAGGCTCTGCTCCATTGTTTTTCGTATTTCTTTTGTAATTTGCCCAAGAGTTAATATTTGGGCTTTTACACTGTTAACCATTTCTTCCGCCACTGTTCCTCCGGGCCTCCACAAAATTTCTCCACTACCACTGCCCGGGATCACGATAGGTTTATTTTATTAAGCAGATAGCACAAAGAAGCCATTACAGCCGCTAGCGCAGTAGCAGAGGTGGTCTTTGAAGGGATTCAAGCTGGTTAATTAAATATTAATAATTATAATCCCGTGTTCAAAGAATTGAGGCACAGTTTGAAGATTTAAGCACACCGTCAAAGTATTATCTGTGTTTAATATCAATAGAGTACTCTTCTCCAGACAGGACACCTTCCTACAAGAAATCTCCATGCCTCCTCGAGCCCTGAAACGATTAATTACACTGACTGAAGCTCATTTAAGACAGTCAGGCAGCAGTTATGGAGGTATGGAGCGGCCTTGCAGAATTTCCACCCATTTCATTTGTTCCATAAGGCTAGCACAAAGTTCCAGACCGCCATAAGGACTTAAAGAACATATTAGATGTCGATCTCGACCTGACAGACGCTTCCAAACAGTCTACAGAGTACAACATAGTGCCATTAAGTAGAATGGGCTCGACCTCCTCTACCATTCTGTCTTAATGAGACTCATTTAATTTGTATCTACTCCTGCTTTCATCTCTTCTTCTATAAGAATCCCCAAGAACACATTGTAAAGGGTGGTTGTTGGTTGTTGGTTGTTAGTTCTTGTTCGGCTGCTTCCGTTGTAGTTAGAGGGATTAATTTTTGACTGTTAGAGCAGTTTTGGAAGGGATTAGCAGAGTAGTTGTTATGTAGTAGGCTAGGAGGAGAATTCTGGACTGTAACAGCCATTGAGCTCAGAGTATGTGACTGGTTTTGCATCATTAATCAAGCACATTTCACAGGATCCTGGTCTATTACTATTGGTGATGTTTTCTTTACTCTGTTTATTACATTTCCATATTTTTTCATTTTCTTCTGGGCTCACATCAGAAAAATGGCATAGGATTTACCATTGTTAGGTACCCTATGTCTCTGCTCTCCTTGCCCTTAATGTTTTATGCTAAATGTGTTATCTAAGAATTGATTTCAGTTAATTTAACCAGTGTAGTGGATGTTATTGCCTGCTCTCTAATGTATGAATTAAATGAATTTGTTCTTAGATGTTCTTTTTGGGTTTAAGCTGGAAGATTTGGGAACACTGGGGATTAGAGTTAGCCCTGTCCACTAGGATCCTTGTGCGACCAGCTGGCCTTTCTAAGATCTCTTTGTTAAACTTGTCTCTGTTTTTCCCTTGGAGCATGCTAAAGCTGACCTGGAGTTAAATGACCTCTGGTATGATCTATAAGTTGCCCCTTTGTCCCTCTTTGAGAGTTTCCTATGAGTATGTCCAAGCAGGTCTGGAGTTAAATGACCTCTGACCTAATCTATAGACAGAAATTGGGTTACTTTCCTTCTTTCACTTTCAATCCTTAATGTTCATTCCATCATCTATCTAAAATATCCTTTAGTGTAGATGACTTGCCCTCTGAAAGCTTTGGCTAGTTGTTGCATGTAATCACCTTTCATGACTCCATAGCCCAATTGATGGCACTTTCTCGACCCATCCTCTTTGCTGAGACATCTTGCTGTTTTGTTCTTTTCCTCCCATTACTTTCTCAGTCTATGATCTAATGACCAACGCGGAAACCCACCAACCAAATTATTTTAAACCCCCCTTTGTGCTTCATAACTAGCCTAACATCTCATTTGAGCTTCAAAGACATATCATTCTTTGTTTTATTGGAGAGATCCCTCTCCGGGTCAAGGAGGGCTAGATCCTAGGGCCCAAAAGTGGTTTGATGTTGTCTTATCTTTTCGTATTGCCAAATCTGCCAAAACATAGGAACCCCAACAAGTTCCTCAGGGGAGGAAACCCTATTTTATTCTGCTATTTTCTGAGGGGCTTCTGCTTCTGCCTCCTCCTCGTCATGAATTTCCTCGGATGTATCCTTGCTGTGGATATAATGTTCCTTTGATTTCTCTGCCTCAATATTGAGGTTGAGCGGACTCTGGGGTTGCATATACTCACACATATTAGCCAAAATTTGGGCCAATTCACCCTCCTGTAGTGGACTCTGTGGTGGACTTGCGCTGGAGGTTACGGGAGGTTCTGCTTGCTCTCTTTCTTCTTCACTGGTTCGTTTAGTTTCTTCCCCTTCCTGGTTTTCTCCTCCTTCCAGTTGCGGGGGTTGCTCCTCTCTAGAACCAGGTAATTCTAATGGTTGGTTGTTGCTACTCTGGATGTTTCCCAACATTCCCCTGCTTCTTCTTAATATGGAGGATTGTCTGCATTTTAGAGGTCTATTTTCTATGCTGGTGATTCTTTTTCATTTAGGGGCAGGTAAGGCTGTTCCTCCGTCTATCAAAAATAACAATTCTTCCAAACTAATATGTTGTTGACAAGACTGTAACTAACTATTAATTGAATTAAACAATGGTGGCTTACTACCATCCTTGTATGACGAGATTTATTTATGCTCAAAGCAGTGTCATGCAGTAAGAAATTTAAATAAATTCACAACACATTTCTATTTTAGTACTGCTAACAATTTGAGGTGGCGTGGTCTTACCGCATCTTTTCTTCCGTCGCATGTAATGTAGCTTTGCACTACTCTAACCAATTCTGCCCATGGTTCCCCCAGAGTTGCCGGCTACACCCCTTTTCCTTTGACGGTCAGGGTTTGTCCTTCATCCCGAAAGATGTTCATGGCCTCTTGAAGTCTGAATTTTTTATGGGTCCATACGGGTCCAACTGCTGGTAGACCGGACACCTAAGTGATTACTGCATCTGTCACTATTATTTTCCTTCCTCTAACTATGGAATGGTCTATTATTCATTAGTATTTTTCACCTGTTGTTGATGACTAGATTCCTTAGCTAAGTTTTCTAGAAGCTAATCTTAAATTGTCAATTTGTCATCTAGAAAACACCCCAAACAAATTTTCTGTCCTCCTATCCCTTCCTCTCAATCTATGATGAGAAAAATCTCCAGTTTTCAAGTCCTATCTTGTTTCAGCAAAATATCCCTATCTAGAGTTATTTTAGCTTGGTTTATCTGCTGTCATTTACCCTTGTTTCTCATGCCATTCACTATCCAAAGGTTGACAAAGTTTCTACAACTCTATCCCTGGTCATCTTGTCATTTGAAAATCTTATCATGCCTAAGAAAACACTCAGAATCTATAAAAATTATCCATAAGTTAGATAGTGGTGTTTAGGGAGTTTTTCCTTGGCTAAGATATCCTAGGCCAAAAAGCCTCTGTCTAGTACCAGTCAACCATGAATTAGTTCCTATTCTGCAAAACAAGCATTGTTCTATCCATAGGTCGCACACCACTAAGAGGTCACTTTGTCTCATTTCAGAAGAAGTTCAACAAAGACTCAAATCGGGAAAAGAGAAGGTTTGTCACTGTCTAAAGAAAAATGCTTAGATTAGGCGAAATCTCCATGAAACACCAAAACAGCTCTCCAAGGTTCCAAAGCATCTGTTTTTACTTCTCTGCAGGGGTGTAATTTAATGATGATCAGTGTACAAATGAGGGCAAAAAGGCAAATTTCAACAGGTCCTTCATGCTAACTTAGTTTTCCATCAAGGCAAGTAAAGTACAGTAAATAAGAGCAGCAAGTGTACATATTATAAATCCAAAAGCTCCCTGAAGAACAGAGATCACTCATCAAGTCAAAATGAACACAAAAAACTGAGTGATCTTGATAAGCAATGCTACCTAATCTTTCCAAAGGGCATCATCATGTAGGGCATAAGAATACAACTTCTTCTTATGTGACTTTGAACCTGAGTTGTGAAAATTGGTCAAAGGTAATCTCAATATACCCTGAAAACACAGTCAAGGGAAAGTTAGTTCAAAGGTGTCTAAAAGTGAGCATTATCCTTATACCAACCACTTTATTCACTCCCTAAAAACTTCACAGTCATATGATACCAAGCAAAGACATATATTGCAGAGAAATGACACAGTGTTGAAATAAATGAAATTTCATGTGTATGATGATAACCTCCTTCATAAAAATCAGAGGGTTAGGAAGACATTGCTGTGGCCTCCTTCACAAACAAGCAGAGGGCCAACATATTCTTAAGTAACTTTAGTGGCTGCTTGGCGCTTTTTCCTCCAAAGGATGAACAGAGAATGCATAGCAGGGTTTGAAATTTTGTTTTTGATAAAGTCTCTGTTGTTAAGACCATGTTGAGAAACAGTGGTGAAAAAAATGAAAATTCATGGGTTGAAGGCCTTTGTTACATAATAAGGAATGCAGTGACATGCTGGTGTTAAGGGCTTCTGATCCTGTGTTTATGAAAATCCCCTTCAAAGGATAAAATAGAGGTTATAATATTTACTAAGAGAAACCTCATCTAAATGGTAAGGTGTCAAACCAAGCTGGGTTTAAAATGGCTTCTGCAAACTGATATAAAGCAGACAATCCACCCAAATGATTTATATAAGAAGGGTAGCTTTCATTTTACACAGCTCTATCCTAGTCTATCTAACCACTTTTTTGAGGTAAACAGAGGTCTAGCACTTGGGTTACAGCTACTATGAATCTGCTCATTCATAAGGATAAAAAGGTGACCATCTTTGGTAAACAAGCAGAAGATCAAATTATATGATAAGACCTCCTTCATTTCATGAACAAATAGAGTTCCATATTTGTTTTCAAAGGGCTGTAGTAGAAATGATTTTTTGAGCCTCTTTCAGATGATATATTGGGTCACAATTTTGGAGAAGACCAGTACCATCTATCTAAATACCTCTTCCAAAGATAGGCCGAGAACTCTTTCATAAAAAAATCATATAGGTCTTGGCTAGAGTTTCAAAATAATATAATGCTAAGGGAGATAGGTATCACAGGTAAAGAGTTTTGTGTCATAAAACAAAGGGACTATTTGTAAGGAGATAATTCAAGAATGACAAGTGGAGAAAAAACACAGCTTACCCCTAAAAAAGATATATTCGAAGGGATAGAAGATATGCATATGAGAAAACCCCCATCACTTCATAAAACAGTGAATTGGCATTATGGTGCTAAGATGGTTGTAGTAGTGTTTTTATGATAAACCTCCATGGTAAACAAGCGGAGGCAAAACCACAGTTTTTATAGACCTATGTCACATCATAAAAAAAGGATAAATCAAGGTATGATATGGTTTTTGAGAAAGGTTTTATTGGATGTGGCAGAGTTAAGGAGACAACTTAAAAACCATAAGTCAGTTTTTTGAAAGAGGCAACCCTCACCATTGTGCACAAAGCCAATTTTCAGAAAGTTTCTTTCAAATTAAAAAGGGGAAGTTCGTTTTTCAAATCGAAATGAGGGAAACTTTGTTTTTCAAGTATAAAGGAGCTCGACCACATATCATTCATCATTTTTCAAAGCCAAGACAAGGAAGAGGGAAATTTTTTTGAGCATTTTTCAAGGCATTTTTAGCCTTTGAAATGTTTAGTGCGCCTATACATTTGGGTAGCGCGCTTGTAGGCACTCACTAAAAAAACTTGTTAAGGGCACGGCGCGCCTATGTGGTTGCATGGCACACCTATGCCCATCATTCAACGGGCACCCAGGGCCGACCCAACAGGTCAAACGCGGCGCGTTTGTCCATTCAAAGCCCGCCCAGCCCATCAACCAACTCTGAATGCCAGTTTGCCCTCCCGGGCCAATGCTGCAACAAGCTCTCAAAGGTGCCAAGATCGATTTTTACACAACAAAACTCATCTCCAAATACAGCAAAGGACATGTTTGAAATGTATTTATGCCTCTAAGTACATTTTTTTTTATTTAAGAGAAAGTGATAAGTGGAAAGGGCCCATTTTGAAAGAGGTTTGAAAAGAACACAGTTTACTCTTCCAACCTATCATATTTGCTAAATCATAGAGAAACAATAATTAAGGGGGAAATTTCTACTTATTATCAGTTGAAAGGTCTCATAAACAGTGTTTTCAAAGAAACAGTGATAAAGGAGTGAAATTTTGTTGTTAGTTTAAGAGAGGTTTCTTGATGTGAGAAGTTAAGGATAAACACAGTCTTATAGAGAGAAAACAGAGTTTGTCTGAAAAATTTTTTACTCAGTAACAAGAGAAGATACTGTTGTTAACAAACAAACTAAACTTCATCCAAAAGAGCTTTCTTGGCAGTCATGGAAAGCAGTGATTGAGGATAAAAGGGTTTTATTATAATTATTAAAAGAGGCCATATGTTGGATAGGAATAGAGCTTGAGTTTTAGAAAAGGGAACTCTATTATTCATGAGGTCAATGACTTGTACTACATAAATGGGGGAATCATTGTTTCAAAACTAGTACCTTGTGAATGCCAAATACTTATTTCAACATAAGAAAAGATCATAATCATAAAAGGAAGACAGTTTTGCAGCCCAGCTAGTGACATGGAGACTCACTGTTTATCAAAGCAGTGATCATTAGAGAAAATTTTCAAAAGAAGAAAGCAGTTTTCAAAGAGTGTATTCTTTAGCTTGAAGAAAAGGAAGATAATGATGAGTAAACGAGTTGCAATTAGTTTTATAAAGGGTTTTGCTCACCTCTTGGCAGGGTTTTCAAAATCAATGGTCAGGAAAGGGATTTTGTGTAAAAAAAAAAGAGACTTGTCTTAAAAAATAAAAAATGATCTTACTAAAGACCTCCCTTCCCTTAACAAGCTCTTGATCTTTTGGAGAAGTGAAGTTTTTTGTTTCAGCAACTCAGTGTTCAACTAAAGAGATGAGAGTGGTCTATTTTGAGTACATTAGGACTTGTTTGGTAGAGTCAGTTAAGGGTATCAAAGAAAAATGCCTCCAAGAAGGTTGAGGAAGTGGTGTCTATTAGGTGAGCCTTACAACTCGGGAGATGAGACAGATCTCTTAATTGCTCTTAATGTCATAGTAGGGTGCTTGAATTTTTCTAAATAATTAAAGTAAAAAGTCACCTTCTTTGACATTTGTTTTGCTTTGAGGCTACAGAAAGCATTTATCATGGTCTGGATTTTCAAACTCTCTCTAGAGCTATTTAAAGCATAGGTCTCTATGGAGAAAAGTTGGTTCAAGTAGTATCATACTAGATGCAGATCCACTTTCTGACCTTTCCACAAAGCAGACCTCCAGATTAGTTTCCAAATATTTTTCTTTTTCTTACTTGTTTTGAAAGTTATTCTTCCCTCTGTAAAGTCATCATGAAGTATTTCACATGTGAGGAAGTTTTCCATATTTGTGCCTATCAATGAGGCTTCTTATGCATTTCAAGGCCAGTTCTTGAACCCTTCTTTTTTTCCTCCTGAAGCTTGGTGGCAGATAGCCTCTACTATCCAAAAAGCCTCAATAACAACTATTTGTTTATTTCCATCATTCCCTTATCAAGAGTGTGTATCTCATCAACAAGAAAAAGGGGTTTCTTTGGGGACTCTTTCATCTCCCATCACGATTTTATCATTCACCTCATCTCATGCAACTTCTACCATCCTGTCATATTTCTTATTACATTAAATCCCAACAGGAAACTAAGTCCTAAGTTGAAAGTTTGAAGAAAAGAGAAGAAGCAAACTGATGAGAAGAGCAAAAGTGACAAGAAGCAGAAACTGGTGATGAGAGGAAGAGTGAAGAGATTCAAGCATGATAGTGGGGAATGGAAGAAATGAAGTCGTGGTATGAACAAAGTGGTGGTGAAACAATGAAATGTGAAGAGACATTAAGTGTCACAACACAGTGATCACTTATATGATGTTTGATAGAGGACAAAATATTGAAGGAAAGAACTAGCAGTCATGAAAATGGGGACTGAAGATGAACTAAGATAATCTGAAAAAGCAAAAAAACAGTAAACAAAATGTGTGGTGAAGGTCAGCAGTAGCCACATCTGAAAAGACTACTTCTACGATGAGGTTGCGTGATCCTCAAAAGACACTATGGTGAGAAACAAGACTGGCCCTCAAACTAAGTGACAATTGATGGGCTGAGCACAAAGCAGGTGAAACAGTCCACAGAGGAAGCAGGCCTTAAGTAAAAAAATTAAGTTGAAACCATAGGCACAGAAGTGAATGAAATACCACTCTGTTATCATCTGGCACATCACAGGCATGTGCCTTCAAGCTACCTCTCTCCCTAAGCAGGGACTGGCTCTTCCTACTCTAAAGGTGGTGAAAACCTAGAAAACACCTAAGATCTGCCAGAAAGAAGACTCCTCAATGATGACCATGTCTCACAGAACTGCTAGAAAGTGAAACAGCCTTCAAGAAAAGTGTGCAATTTTCAGAAGAGAAAGAGGCCAAAGAGAGAGTCTATCCAGGCAAGGAAAGAAAAAAGGGGAAAGTGATCATAGAAAGAAAGGAGTTTCCAGATCTTCTGGATGACGGTGAGTGATGGGATAATGAGCCTATAATCAATATGAACTCTTTGCAACAGAGAGAAAATAGTTAACATTTCATGCTGAGTCTGAAGGTCAAAGGACCTCACCATATTCATGAAAAACAAACAAATAGATGGTCAAATAGCAGTTTTTTAGACTGACTTTGACTAGGAAACCTGGCACAAATCAAACAGGCATAGGATAAATTGATGATACTGAAAGAAAGAAAGAAGCCTGACAGAAAGAGGCCTAGAACTATGGGTCTCAAGAAATCTTTGGAGAAAAGAAGAAAGAACAGTATATTAAGTCTTATATCTAAATTGTAATAAAAATAAAGAATGATAAAGGTGTTTGAGAGTATAATAGTTGGGGTAAATTAATCATGAGATACTTTAACCTACAAAGAATCACTGACAGGCATCAAAGGTTGATAGACATGAAAAAACTCAAACTTACTCTACAAAAAGAAACCATTTGCTGAAAAGAAGAAGCTTACATTAGCTTGTGGAAAAGGCTTTACAGTTACTCAAATATTAAACTCATATTCTTTATGTTTAAGAGCCTGCGAGAGCTTGCTCACCAAGTAAACAAATTTTGACAGAATTTTATTTTTCATGTTTTGCTTCTCGCTTCTTACCTTTTATTGTGCTACCTTGATTTTCAGAGCATCCTGTCTGGCTCATGAAAGTCATTTTTTTAGTTCACTTTCAAAGTTAAGGGCAGCTACTCACAAATTTTCAGATCCAAAGGAGATGTTTTGGGTCCCCCCAAAGGCGCCAAACAGGTGATTTTTTAACTTTACGCCTCACATATCAGCAAGCGCTACTTTTGGTTTTTCCCTGCTGCTTGGTTTTACATACTTCCAGGGATAATTTTGGTTTAAATAAAGTCTTTCCAGAAAGCTTCTGCTCAGAACTCTGACAGACCATCACGAGACCCTCGTTTGTTGCTCAAGGGTCCACTCAGTGGTCACAAGCAATTTTTTCGTTCTTAGCATTTTTGTGAAAAAGACGGTTTTTAAAGTGTTATCCAAATGTACGTGCAGCCTTTTTAAAGCAATGGATTATGAAAGTCAATTTGTTCCTTTTTGCTTTGAATGTTTTAAAATATTTTGTGCCTTAGGCTTTGCAAAGCCTCAAGGACAAAATGAATATTTGTAATGATAGTATTCTAATTTTCTGGATGATTTATTTCTTTTAGCTTATATATTCCAAGAGATTTAAATCAAAGAGGCTGAACTATGTAAATGACATGGTTATGAAACGATAAATACTCATGATGTGGATGATTTGTTTATCTTGGATGGTGGAAAGAGGATTGTTTGTTGGATTCCTCAGCTTGGCCATCATGCAGTGTTTTACCTATGTGCTGTTTTCTTAGGTTTCTCCTTTATGTTTCCATGTTCTGCTGGGTAATTAGGTGATAATAGATTTGGGAACAGCCTTACATGAAGCTTACCTCAGTTCGATTTCATTATTCTGTGTTTTCTTCTGTGGTGATGTCAAGGAATTCTTCGCTTGCTCTTTGATACACCTGAACTTTATAAAATTTAAATAATGATTTATTATCATAATTCTATCTAAGTATGATTCAAGGTATATTATATGGTATTAAAACCCATCACTTAAATCACTATCTGATCTTTGATTGTCCTAGTTGAACAAAGAGGTCTTGTTGTTCTTGCCCCTTTCCCCTTGCTCTACAATCTTATTTCAAAGTTTCGATAGCTCAGAAATATGATGTCTCTGGATTTCCCTCTTCATGGATTGATTGTTTGTTGTTTCATTTACTTTCCCAAAGTCTAAAAGGTGATTTTTCTAAAAGTTAGAGGGTTTCCTTATCATTGGGATATTTGTTCATGCATGTCTCTGGGTTTTGAGTTTTCATCTATAGTGATTAATGGTTAGCCCTACCACATGGATGTTTGTTGTAAAACTATTTGTGCTTAAAACTTCTTCGTCTTTCACAAATTTACTGTCCATCCCACTTCATTCCACCTAAAAGAATCCATTTTACCTCAACCAAATCCACCTTGCAATATACCTTGTCCACTCTTTGAGGCAGTCTTGACCTTATCGACCCCATAGCCCAGTTGATCTGACAATATTTTTATCTATCTATCCTTTGATCAATTCTCCCTCAAAAAAACTAAAACAAACCAAAACATACTTAAAAACTAGCCTAAAATCAGATACATAGAAAGCAGACAAGTTCACATCTTTTGAACAAATATAGAGAGCCCTCTCTCAGTCTAGGAAGGCTAGGTCCTTTGGCTCCAAAGTTGGTTTGATGTTACCCTGTCATTTGGCTTGCCAATCTGCCAAATCACGGGACCCTAACATAATGGCGATCACGGTGGGACTCTGAGTGAATAAACAAACTTAGACTTCCCTAAACATTTCATCATCCCTTGAGAAGATTATCTTGTCGACTTACCCCACCGCTCACGCTTAATGGTGATCACGGTGGGACTTTCCTAAGTTAGTGACAAACTAAGTACATCTTAGGACTCTAGAAATCCCTTGTCTTCAAGAATATCTAGTGAATCCGCCGCCTCATCGCCACACTAACATAATGGAGATCACGGTGGGACCTATTAAGTACATGATAGTCTAGCAAACTCTTGTAGACTCATTAGTCCTTCAAAATTTAAATCAGACAAATAGCCTATAGAATCATTTAGAGTAAACTTTTTTTGTTTCACCATCTTAGCAAAGTGGTGAATCAAGTTTAGAATACTCCTACAAACTAGGCTGCATATAAAACTCAGAAAACCCCAAAAAACATCCCTAGATTGGCTTTCTCCCAGTTATTGGTGGTGGACCATAAGTACATATCTCTAAAAACAACAAAACATCCACCTGGCGACTCCACTAGCCTCCAGTAGGCCTAAAAATCCATAAAAAAACCAAAAATTTCATAAATCATACTATTTTGTTGACTCATCTTTTCCAAAAACTCAAAGTTCATGATACAGCCTCTGAAATTAGTGACAAACTAAGTACAACTTATGGATTCAAAAATCTTCATCTAAACATAGGAAATCAATAGAATAAACTTGCAAATAGAACCATAGCTTTTCAACAACCTAGAAAGCTATTGAAAATAAGTTTTAAGTCATTCTTGCAAGTTTTCAGATAAAATTTTTCTAGAAAACATTTTCCTAAAAAACATTTTTGTCAGTATTGGTGGTGGACCATAAATCTCAAGAAAATACACCTGGCGACTCCACTAGCCTTCATCTTGTTTTGATCATTCTTCACATTAGCGAAATCCCTAAAGAGGACATCAATCCAAAAAAAATCACAACTATCACCCTCTCTAAACTTTGACTTTGAAATCTGGCTTCACGAAGAATTAATACCAGATCTCACCTGGAAAATATTTTGTGGCAAACTTATGAAACTGGTAACTTAGCTATCGATAGGACCATCCACAAAGAAGGCTATGTACCTAAACACCTTACATCCTTGCAAGATTCCCAGTTTTACTTGAGTTCAGCAAAAACCCTTTTTAGAAGCAAGTCACAAAGTAAAATCAACCTTGACGATCTTCAGCCCTTAGATTTGCAACAGAGTCCTAGCAGAGAAGCATCGCCCACTACACCTCCTGATTTTCAACTTCTCCACCAGTTTAGCTCTTACCACCCCAAATCTGCTCAGAATTAGTCCACAAGTCCAAGTACTTCCGCCACACCTTTTCAGACCACCACTTTTCAAATCACCTCATCTCATACCACAAACCCTCAAACTGTAAATCTACCATTCGCTCCCATCATGGAAGCTTGGTATGCGCCTTTAGTGTTACCATTGCCTTTGGTATCTTTGCAAAATGATTACCAATCTCGAATTCCACACTTCACCGGAACTGAGGCCACTACCACCCAACAGCATGTAGATAGGATCACTGATGCTTTTGATTACACAGAATTAGAAGATGAAACCATAAAGATGAGAATGTTCACCCAAAGCCTAGGTAGTGAACCAAAAAAATGGTTTAAAATCTTAGCTCCTAACAGCTGACATGATCTCCCAGCACTTTACCAAACTTTCATAAACAGTTGGGAAATCAGGAAAAACCCCATCCAAGTCCTTTCCGAATATAACAATCTTAAAATGAATATGGAGGAAAGTGTTCAGGACTATTGCACTAGATTCAACAGTGTCTATAATGCCCTCCTACCTCACATGAAACATCCACTTGGCTTAGCATTAGCAAAATTTCCCGAAGGTTTCGATCCAGATATGACATACCAACTAAGAGAAAGAGACCCCCCAACTTTAGAAGAAATGAAAAAAGTAGCTATTAGTGCCGAAGCCAACCTAGTTGAGAAAAGAGCTAGGATAAGATTAGAAAATAAAGTCACATACTATGATGAGGCCATGCCTTCGGTTTCCTCCTCAGATGCCAGAATAGACAACTTGGTTAGATCCATGGGAAAAATGTGGGAAAGAATAAATATGAATGAAAAAGCACCTCTTAAGGACAACCAGCCATCCCTCAAAATAGAAACCGGAACCAAAATTTTAGAAGAGACCTGCTTGAGAATAAACCAAGGGAAAATGACCAACAATTCAGACCACCTTTCAATGAAAACTATGTTGATGAGGTAGAAAGAGATATGGAACCACTTGATAAAAATCAGTTAAACTTGATAGGTTCTGATAGCGAGGGTGAGGTTTTCCTCATATAAGAAGAACAAGTTTTCTTCTCCTCAAATCAAAATGAAGCAAATTATGAGGACCCCGAAGATCCTCAGGTAGGATTACAAAACACTATAATGGAAGTCCACAGGCAATATGATCTTAGGAGTAAGAAAAACTAGGACAACTCTAAGAAAGGTAGCTCAGACAATGTTGTTACTAAAACCCCCGATACCATTCTTAAAAGAACAACAGATAGTAACAAAATCATGGCTAAGAAAAATAACCAAAACAAAGACAAAGCTAATCAGCCAAGCCTTGATCCAAACTGTCCTAGTACCTCTACTAAGATCCCCGAAACAGCTGTATTGAGAAAAACCCCAAATCAAAGTCAAAAAATTAAGAACATATAGAAATTCATGGCTGAAAAAGTTGAAGCAAATCTATCTAAACTACAAGCACCCTTCAGTTTTGAAGGGGAAATTGCCAAAATTAAGATCACCTTGCCTCTCACTAAAATTATTGCCCAAAGCTCATACAAATCTCAAGTGCTAAAGGTCCTAAACATAAGAAATGATGTAGATACTTTACACCTAGCTGATGATACCCCCGAGGTGTTGTTTGGAACAAAAATAGAAGGAAAATATCAAGAGGGAACCACTCTTCCTTTTTACATTAGCCTGAATATACATGACCAAATCCTACATAATGCCATGCTTGATTTCGAGGCCTCTCACAATCTCATGCCGAAAGTAGTAATGGAAATATTAGGCCTAGAAATAACAAAAGCTTATAAAGACTTATATTCATTTGATTCAAGCAGAGTCAAGTGTCTAGGCCTAATAAAATATCTTTGCGCCAGTTTGGCTCAAGTACCTGCAAAACACCTAGTCATGGACATAGTGGTAGCAGACATCCCTCCCAAGTACGAAATGCTTTTATCCAGATCTTTAGGGGCCAAGCTTCAAGGAAATATTCAACTAGATATGTCTTACGCCACCATTCCCATGTTTAGTCAAGCAAGAATACTGTATCGGGAATCACACATGAAATATATGGTCAGCAGCCAAGAAAGGCCAGATAACATCCCTATGTATTCCATACATTCAAACATGGATTCCTTCATCTTAGATATAGAATATGACACTGATCAAAACACAAGTGAAACCGAAACCAGTTCAAGCACAATATTGTAGCTAGACCAACCTCTGTATGATGAATTTGATACTCAAAACTATCATGACCCTGAACAATTATGTCTTGAAGAGAGGGAATTTGATTTTCTAGAAACAGAGATAGATCAGAAAACAAAAAACATTATACACCCTCAAGCACATTGCTCAAACCAAGGACAAACATCAACAGTACAATCAAGAACCTTTTTTCAAAACAGAAGCACTAGAGGACTTTCATATTACAAACCACTTTGGAAATCAAGGGAAGGGGAGCCTAATGTTCTTGCCATACTTAAATGCTTCACCATCTCATGACTTTGCCTCCCCAAATGAAACCTTGACTATTTCCACAACTGTTAAAAATCCAGGAAGAATACCTGATAAACTTGATATGAAGGGATGTGATAGCTGCAGTCCAAAAACACCTGATCTGATTAAACTAGCTAAAATTCTAACATTACACCAAACATTAAGGATTGCTAGAATATGAAAAACTGTTCAAGATACTAGTACTTGTCTGGAAAACCGTTTGAAACATTGTGACAGTGCCTTCATTTCAAGAAACAACTTTGAAAAAAGGAAATACAAAAATCTTGATCAAACATTAACAATCAAAGACAAGACAGATGGACATAGGATATGTATTGATTTCAGAAACATAGATACACACCCCCGGAACAGAAATTATATTCTTCCTAAACAAGACCATATTATACAAATGATAGGTGCTTCTAATCATGTGTATTTACAAAGTGATGTTTCAGGGTATCATCAATTAATTCCTTTTCAAAGCAAACAACTTAAAGATTTTTTCAAATATACTGGAAGGAGTTCCATCTTCAAACCCAGAGTTGCAAAACCGCCAGACACCAAAGACATGTTCCTGAAGGCCATGTTTCCAGTTCTGAATTTCTTCATTATGATGTACCTTGACGATGTCATCATCTGTTTTAAAAATGACAAAGAGTATTTGTATTACCTAAAGAAGATGTACAATAAAGGCAGGAGTGTAAATCAAAGGTATAGAGAAAAGCAGCAAGTGGACACAGAATTTTTCAAAGATTCTTGCAAGAACCCTTATGTTGTGCTTGAAAGGGAAAATTTTCCAAACTTTTCTTTTCAAGAGTTGACCGGACCAAGAGCATCAGGAGATCCCTTTGAAGAGAAAATGCTCAAGTTCCACCATTTTCAAGATTTCTAGTTTTAGAATTGTCACTCATTGTACATATCACTGTTGAAGAAATAAATCAAAAAACAGAAAATACAAAAACAGTAGCAAAGTTGAAAAGAGGGCAGTTTAGAAAATAGTAGAAAAGCCCCATGTTAAAAAAAAAAATAGTCATGCTGAAAGTGCGCAAGTCTAAATGCCACTACTAGTGCTCAAAAGATATCTTGTTCAGTTATCTAACCTAATCATAACTGGACATGTTTTAAATTTATTGCTGATAAGTTAGTGAAAGAAGTGATAGTCAAATTGTGTAAGCTTGACTTGTCAAAGAAAGTAGATTAGGAAAAGATACTGGTTCCACACACTCAAAACAAAACCAAAGAGGAAAACAGGGATGAAAAACAAATTATGTATCCTAGCCCTGATTTTTCTAAATCTTGTTTTCATGAAAAATAATATTTGTGTGCAACTTGTCTTTTATGCCACAAACACATGACAAATCGGACCGTCTAATCCTGATTTAGTCATTTTTCAATTTCATGTTTTAGTGTAGTGAATGAAATCCTGTCAAACAGCTTAATCTTGATAGTCGATCTAGCATAGGTAGAGAATCAAAGGAGTTCATTAGTTTAATCTGAACTCCTGGAAGATATAAGTGTAGAATTATATAATGTCTTTTTCAAAAATATCATGTCAAAGGGTTGCTAGTCCAAATGCACCAAAAGAAGAAAAAATGCTAGGAAATATAGCTGGGTAGGTAGAGATGGCTTTGATGCTAATCATGCTATCAATTTTCAGAAATAGCATCAAGAAAGAAAGAAATTTGTGCCAATGGATAAGGCACTGGTCTTCACAAGCCAAAGATCTGCAATTCTGGACACCTCCTGAAAAGGAGCTACCCTCCCCAAATGGAGCCACTGTTAGTCATCAATAATTTTTACCTATTGTTGATGACTAGTTTCCTTAGCTAAGTTTTCTAGAAGCTAATCTCAAACTGTCAATTTTTCATCTATAAAACAACCCAAACAAATTTTTTGTCCTCCTACCCCTTCCTGTCAGTCTATGATGAGAACAATCTCCAATTTTCAAGTCCTATCTTGATTCAACAAAATATCGTTGTCTAGAGCCGTCTTAGCTTGGTTTCCCTGCTATCATTTGTCTCCTTGTTACTCATGCCATTCAGTATCCAAAGGTTGAAAAAGTGTCTGCTACTCTATCCCTGATCATCTTGTCATTTGAAAATCTAATCATGCCTAGGAAAACACTCAGAATAGGTGAAAGTTTTCCCTAAGTTAGATAGTGGTGTTTAGCGAGTTTTTCCTTGGCTAAGATATCCTAGGCAAAAAAGCCTCTGTCTAGTACCATTCAACCATGAATTAGTTCCTATTCTGTAAAACAAGAATTTTTCTATCCATAGGTCGCACACCACTAAGGGGTCACCTTGTCTTATTTCAGAAGAAGTTCAACAAAGATCCAAATAAGGAAAATGGAAGGTTTGTCATTATCTGAATAAATATGCTTAGATCAGGAAAAATCTCTATGAAACACCAAAAGAGCTCTCCAAGGTTCCAAAGCATCTGTTTTTACATCTCTACAGGGGCGTAATTGAATGATGATCAGTATGAAAATAAGAGCAAAGGGACAAGTTCAAACAGGTCTCTCATATTGAAAAGGTTTGCCATCAATGATCAGATGGAGAGCTGTAAAGTAAAGAGCAACAAGTGTACATGTTATAAATCCAAATGCTGCCTGAAGAGCAGAGATCATTCCTCATGTCAAATGAACACAAAAAACTGAGTGATGCTGATAAGCAGTGTTACCTAATCTTTCCAAAGGGCATCATCATGTAGGGCATAAGAAGACAACTGCTTCTTATGCTACCTTGAACCTGGGATGTGAACATTAATCAAAGGAAATTTCAAGGTACCCTGAAAACACAGTCAAGGGAATGTTAGTTCAAAGGTGTCCAACAGTGAGCATTATCCTTATACCAACCACTTTATTCACTCCCTAAAAACTTCACAGTGATATGATACCAAGCAAAGAGATATATTGTAGAGCAAAAACAATGGTAAAACAAATGAAAGTTCATAAGTTGAAGGGCCTTTCCACATCAAAAACCAAGGAGTGACATGATGGTTTTAAAAGGCCTCTGTTTCTCTGTTTATAAAAGCCTCCTTCAAAGTATAATCCAAGGGTGGAGTTTTTGACTAAGAGCAGCCTCATCTAAACGATAAAAGTAGCAGACCAAGCTTGGTTTAAAAATGGTTTCTGCAAAACTAATGCAAAGAGGCATTCACACAAAAGGTTCATGTTGAAAAAACATTTTTTATGGTCTATCAAAAGTACCCCCTCCAAGTGGTAAATAAAGGGAGAGCGCCAAAGGTTACTTTCCAGCTCATTTAAAAGACAATGGGCACATTATTAATATAGATGAGCTTTATTGATTGAAGGCCTTTTTCATCATAAAGTTAAGGGCCTAACCATATTTCTAAATGAGCATAGATGATCACATTTGCAAAGTTTTTTCTACAGGACAAAATAGGAGGTCTATACACTGTCAAGAGAAGTGTTAATACAAAGTGCCTAACAGTAACAGTGGCCTCCTTCACAAAAGTAGAGGGTCAGCTCTCCAAATGATTAACAGTCCATATAGATCATCTTATTCAAAGGGTTAAAGGAGGGGGATGTTACCATGATTCACATTTAGTCAAATAATGCTTCCATCAAATGATAAGAGACAGAGTCCTGGTGGATATAAGCAATCTGCATTTTTTAGTATTTTTAAAATCAGATGATAAGTTAAAGTTTTAAAATTTTGAGGGACCACTTTCAAAGGGACAATGAAAGGCACAATGCCAAATGAATATGATTTTCCTATGTCTTAAGAGGATGTCCTCAAAAGTTAAAATAGCAGAGCAGTGAAGATCAACAAACACAGATTAATAACCTCCTTTTTGACAAACAAGGGGTTGAGAAATCACTAGGGTATGATATGGTGTTTTAAGAGAATATTTACTGAATAGATAGGGTTAAGAGACAGTGTGAATAATAAAGGGCATAACACATTCATCTAGGTTTCAAGACATCGTTCCAAGGAGATAGACACATCACAATTTTGGAGAAGACCATTACCATCTATCTGAATACCTCTTCCAAAAGATAGACAGAGAACTCTTTCATAAACAAATCATATAGGTCTTGGCTAGAGTTTCAAAATAATATAATGCTAAGGGAGATAGGTATAATAGGTAAAGTTTTATGAAGAACAAAGAGATTGTTTGTTTGAAGTTTTTTCAAGGGTGACAAATGGACAAAAACATAGCTTACCTGTAACGGTCTTTTCAAAGCAGCAGAGAAAAACACATCTAATAAGACCTCTTTCACTTCATAAACAAGTGGATTTGCATATTAGGTTTTCAGAAGCTGCAGTAGTGGTTTGTATGTAATCTTACTTCAGATGAAAAAGGCAAGGTCTTAGTTTTAAGGAAAACCTCCTACAAATTGAAGACAAGGCCTCAAAGTTATACAAAGTTGGAAATCTAAGTATGAAAGAAAAAGCCCGGAAGAGTATTTGGAAAGAGGCCCCTTTCATCATAAGCATAAGGCCTAATAGTGATTATGAGTAACTTAGATAAATAAAATAACATGACCTCCTCTGTAATAAGCAGAGGGTCACAACCATCATTAGGAACAAAGGCATTCATATTTGCAAGGGACAATTTACAAAGGCTTAAAAAGGGAGAAGTTTGATTTTTAAATTGAAAGGAGGGAAATGTTGTTTCAAAAGTATAAAGGGCACGGCCAAATGTATCCCCATATCATTTTTTTTCAAAACCTCGTGGGCAAGAAGATACAAGTTCGAAGAATTTACACAACATCCCTAGCTTTTTGAACGTGCGGTGCGCCTGGAGGCGCTTATTGAAGAAAATTGTTAAAGGCGCGGTGCGCCTGTGGTGTTGCACGACACGCTTGTGCCCAGCATTCAACGGGTGCCCAGGGCCAACCTGACTACTCAAACGTGGCGCGTTTTTCCGTTCAAATCCTGCCCGTCCCATCAACCATCTTTGAACGCGGCACGTTCTTCCGTTCAAGCCTGCTCAGCCCATCAACCATTTCTGAATGCGATTTCTGCCACCCAGGGCCAATACTAAAAGGAGCCCTCAAAGGTGTTGAAACCAAATTTTTACACAATGAACTCGTCCCCAAACACAGCTAAACACATTTTTGAAAGGTATTTATGTCTCTAAGTCAAAATTTTGTTTGATTTAAGGGAAAGTTTGATATTAGAGTTTAAAGGGAGTTTCTTAAAAAGTGTCAAAAAAGAATTGATAAAGGAGGAAAGATTTGTTGTCAGTTTTAAAGAGTTTTCTTGCTGTGAGTAATTAAAGATAAACACAGTCTTATAGAGAGAAAACTGGGATTGTTTTGAAGACCTTTGCTCGATAACAAGAGGAGATGCTACTTTAGAAAAATAAAATAACCCTCATCCAAAAGGAACTTGCTTGTTAAAATCATCACAGAAAGAACAGTGATTAGAAAAGGAGACCTAAATCAGTGTCAAAGGGGCTTTTATGTTGAATAAGGAATAAAGTGTAGTTTTAATAGAGAGACTCATCATTTCAGGTCAATAGCTTGTACTACATAAAACAGGGAATCACTGTTTTCAAAACTAGTACCTTGTGAAAGTTTAAACTTGTTTTTCAAGCACATAGAAGATCATACAATCTATAAAGTGAAGATAGAGTTTGTTTTGAAAGCTTCTCACTCAGTGACAGGGATACTACCTTTTTTTAGAGAAACATTGGTCATCAAAGAGGGACAGTTTGTTCAAAGGGGAAGCACAGTGTTTTTTCAAGAGTGTATTCTTTGCTTAGAGAGAAAGGAAGATAGTAATTGGGTGAAACAGTTTTGATTAGTTTATAAAGGGTCTTCTCACCTCTTAAACAGTGTTTTCAAAGAATCAATGATTGAGGGAAAGAGTTTTTGTGTGAAAAACAAAAGGGTACTTTTCTTCAAAAACCACAAATAGATCTTACTAAAGGCCTCTTTTCTTAAAACACAGTGCTGGAGAAGTGAATTTGTTTTCATTTAACAAATACTTGTTTGCCAACTAAAGAGAAAAGCAGTAGTCTATTTTTCAGTACATTTCAAGGTCTTGTTTGATAAGTCAATGAAGGGTATCAGAAAGCAAAAATGCCTCCAAAGGAGGACAACATGAGTGGATATCACAATAGGTTTGATCCTTTGACAACTCAAGAAGTGAATGAATCCCCTTGTACTCTTCAATTTTCATGAAGTAGGGTGCTTGGATTTTTGCCAAAAGGTCCAAGAAGTAAAAAATCACCCTCCTTTGACACATTTGTTTGCTTTGAGGTTGAAAGGAAAGCATGCCCATTTAGTAGGTCTGGATTTCAAACTCTCTCCCAGGGCTATCTCCAAAGCTACTAAGATCCCCTATATAGGAGAAAAGTGGTTCAAATAAACATACCTAGATTCAAATCACTACAAATCCTTTCTAAAACCAGACCATCAGGATGCTTGCCAAGCTATTTCCCTTTTTCTCACTTATTTAGCAGCTATGCCCCTCTCATGAAAGTCATCATGAAGTATTTCACATGTGAAGGGAGGTTTTCTTGGATTTATGCCTATCACATCAGGCTTCTTATGCATTTCACAAGAACTCAGTTGTTGAACCTACCTTTCTTCCTCTACAGAAGCATTGACAAGATGGCTTCTAATGTCCAAAATAATCCCTCCACTCAACAACAAGCTTGTTTATTTCATCATTCCCTTATCAACTTGAGAAAAAAGGAGTTTCTTGGGACTTTTTCATCTCCCATCCCGATTTTTCCATTGCCTCTTCATCTCATGCGCCTTCGCCACCATCCACTCATCATGTTTCTCCTTCTTCTAGTAAAACCACTCCTAAAAGACCAAAATCCCTTATGATTGAGAGTGAAGAAGAGAAGAAGCAAACTAGTGATGAAGAAGGGAAAAGTGACAAGAAGCAAACTAGTGATGATGAGGGACAAAGTAAAGACTCTAAGCATGAACAAATTGATTGTGAGTATAGCAGTCATGAAGAGGAACATGATGGCAGCCAACACAACAGTAAGCATGAGGGTGATGAAGGACAAAATAGTGAAGGAAAAGAGGACATCAGTCATGAAGAAAGTAGGGATAGAGCTAAATAAGATAGTCCTCAAGAAAACAAAAAAAGTGGCAGCCAAAACAGTGATGATGAGGGTCATGACAGTCCTCAAAGAGACACTTATGATGAGAAACAATACAACCTTCAAGCAAGCAATGATGATGGCAAGAAAACACCAAATAGTGAGCATGTCGAAGGGGGCAGCATGGAGCAAAAAGATCAAAACATTCCTAAGGGCAGCCACGACCAAATCAAGAACCAAGTTGAGCAAGTGCAAGTAATGAAACCTCCTCTCTCTTCTCCCCCACACAGCCAAGAGCATGTGCTAGCTGCCTCTCCTAGGAAAGGGGCCATGACTCTTCCTCCAAAAGTGGTGAAGCCTAGAAATACTAGATCAGCAAAGAAGAAGATCACTCCAACAGTGACTAGCAATGTCACAAGAGCGCTAAGGAGTAGAGGCAAACTGCCTAAAAAGAGTATTGTTGAATTTCCAAAGAGGAAGAGGACCAAGAAGTCTATATAAGGCAAGGGGAAAGAAAAAGAGGAGAGTAGTCATGAAAAGGAAAGGGAGTTTGACGTCATCTAGATAGACAGTGATGATGGGGATGATGAAGCTAGAATTCTTGAGGCTCTTTCGCAAAAAAGAGAAGCCAAAATTCATGACCTAAAAGCTGATCTAGAAAGGTCAAAGGACCTCCTACATATTCTACAGATGCAAAACAAACAAATGAGTGGTCAAATGGCAGTTTATGAGGCCCGGGCTTTCAAATACCAAAGGGAAGCCTACAAAGCACAAATCAAGCTTGAAGAGCTTATGGGAAAATTTGATGATACTGAAGAAGAAGAGCAGCCAATGAGAAAGAGGCCTAGGACTATGGGTCTCAATAAAGCTTTGGAGCAAAAGAAGGAAGAAGAGGCAGCCCTTGTTCGATCTTATCCTCTCACTCAATTGCTCGCCCAAGAAATAGAGAATTATAAAGAATCATGCCTTAAAAGGGCCAAGAAGAATTTGTAGGATAAGCTAGAGAAAGATAATAAAGACTTGAGTCTACAAAAGAAGATGACCGGGCACTACAAGAAGTTGAACAAATTTGCCCGAAGAAAGCTCAAACTTGCTCAAGAAAAGCTCAAGGCTGCCCGAAAGAGGCGCCTGGTACAAAAAGTTGAGAAAGGCACATCAGGGCTTGAAATCTTGGCCTCATCTTCCTTACATTCTTCTAAGAACCCATAAGGGACTTGCTCGCCAAAATTGAACATATTTTGACGTGATTTTGTTTTTTGTGTTTTTTGGCCATAATTGCACATTTTTCAAAGGCACCTGCATAGGGTGCTAGGAGCATCCTCAGCTCATGAAAATCATTTTTTTGGATGGAATAAATTTAGGGGCAGCTACTCACAATTTTTCAGATCCAAAGGAGGTGTTTTGGTCCCCTAAAGAGGCGAAAAACAATGATTTTTTAACTTTCTACCTCACATATCAGCAAGGGATACTTTTTTGGTTTTTTCCACTCAGTCCACCTTTTGACATACTTCCAAGGATAATTTTTGGAAAAATAAAGTAGTTCCAAAAACTATACATCCAGGGCTTTCCAACGATCCATCATGATCCTCGTTTTGACATCAGGAGGTCCCTCAAAAGTTGTCTACAAGATAGGGAATTTTCTGCTGCTACGTTCCTGTAGCATTTTGGAAAAAAGGAAGATTTCTAAAGATGCTCATCCAAATGTGCGCTAAGCCTTTTTTGGCCATTTTCAATCATGAAAAGTCAATTTTATTTCCTTTTTTAGCATTTTAAGATATTTTTAAAGATATTTTGTGCCCTGGGCTTTGCAAAGCCTCAAGGACAAAATCAAATATTTGTAATAGGCCAATGGCCTTCTAGATGCTCTTGGATAGTTTATTTCTCTTTAGCCTATATATTCCAAGAGATTTCATTGTATCAACAGGCTGAACTTGATGATATAGAGCAATACATGATATTACAAGCTTTGAAGAAACACTTTGTCTCATGATGTGGATGATTTCTTGTTTGTCTTGGATGGTGGAAGAGGACTGTTTGTTGGATTCCTTGGCTTGGTAAATGGTATAGTGTTCCTATCTGTATGTTTTCCTTAGTTTATCATACATGTTTCCATGTTTCTTGCTTGTTGTAGGTCAGTAAAGAATAGATTTGAGACATGCCCATGGAGGCACCTCAAGTTTCCTGATTTCATTACAGCTTCTATGTTTTTCTTCTTTCTTAGTTATGTCAAAGAATTCTTAACTTCTCTTTGATACCCTAAGAACTTGTTATCAATTTCATTAATGGTTATTATGTATGCTATCTAGTATGATTCACGGTAAGCCTTGTTTACTCATAGCTAACCAAAACCCCATTACTGAAACCTTTCTTTGAATGTTTGATTGTCCTAGTTGAACCAAAGAGGTCTTGTGTCGATCTTGCCCTTTGCCTATGCTCTGGAATCTTAGTTCAAAGTTCCCGATAGCTCAAAGATGATGTTTAGGAGTTCCCTCCTCGTAGATTGAGTTGTTTTTTTGTATTGTTTGTTTTCCTCAAAGTCTGAAGGTGATTTTCCCAAAGTTAGAGGGTCTTATACTTCTATGTATCGCCTGAATGTTTATTTTATGCATCTATTAGTTTGAAGTATCATTTATCATGATTAATGGTTAGCCCTACCACATGGATGTCTGCTGTAAAACTATTTATGCTTAAACCTCTTTTTCCTTCACAAATTTAATGTCCATCCCATTTCATTCCACCTAAAAGAATCCATTTTACCTCGACCAAATCGACCCTGCAATATACCTTTTCGACCCTTTGAGGCAGTCTCAATCTTATCGACCCCATAGCCCAACTGATCTGACAATATTTTTATCTATCGATCCTTTGATCAGCTCTCCCTCAAAAAACCTAAACAAAACAAAACATACTTAACAACTAGCCTAAAATAAGATACATAGAAAGCAAACAAGTTTACATCCTTTGCACGAATAGAGAGAGCCCTCTCTGAGTCCAGGAAGGCTAGGTCCTTGGGCTCCAAAGTTGGTTTGATGTTACCCTATCATTTGGCTTGCCAATCTTCCAAATCACGGGACCCTAACACCTTAACCCCTAACCCCTTAAACCCTAAACCATTAAACCCTTAACCCTAACCCCTTAAACCCTAATTCCAGACCCCTAACCCATATAACCCCTAAAACCTAACCCCATTAGCCCCTAGAATCCTTAACTGCTAAATCCCCTAACCCCCTAAACCCCTAACCCATTTAACTCTCTAAACCCTAAAACTATAACCCCTTAACCCCCTAAACCATAAACCTATAACCCCTTAACGATGGTGTATTCATACTCCTTCTGAATAACCAATAAAGGATCAAGGAAATTGACCAATATGTTGTCAAGTTTTATCTTATCCATCTCTTGGGTAAGTTTCTTTTCGGCTAACTTCACTGCTTTTGATCTCAAATTTTCCAATTGCTTCCTTCTCTCATATGATACATGAGCCTTTGCCTTTCTCTTCCCTTCTAATTCTGTAATAGTTTCATAGTGATGCCAACCAGCTTCTTTGGAAAGCCTTCCTAATAGACAATACTTGTGACTTGGCACCTAAATCCCCTAACCCCTAACCCCCAATCTCTAAACCCTTAACCACTAAATCATTATGATCTCCCTAACCCCAATCCCTAATCCCTTAACCACTACTAAATCATTACTCTCCTAACATCTAAATGTACCTAGATCCCCTAACCCCTAAGCCCCCAATCCATAACCCCTTAAACTACACTAACTCATTATTCTAGTCCTAACCCCTAACCCCTAAACCCTAAACCTCTAACCCCTAATCTCTTATTCATCGAACCCCTAAGCCCCTAAAAACTATGCCATGAAAACCCTCCAAAAAATTCTTAAATGATGGGAATTCCTATTCAATATGCGTGAAGCTAGTCATAGAATGTGACAAATCATCCAAGATACATCCAAATATTTGATTTGTGCCTTGGGGAATGTGAAATAACGGGTAAGATACAATCACTGGTGAGAAAATCATTGGTTCAAAACTATGTGGGAAAAATTCCAGTCAAGCTAAGGGATGGTGTGGCCTAGGTTGGATGCGATCCCTAGGTGATTTTGACGGCTTAAAAGCCCTTGGTTCATGGCTACTCAAATCACATGTTAGGCATGCAACTCATCTCAAAACTCACATTACCTAACAAAATAAAAGTAATGGATTAATGCACAACTTATTTATTTCCTGGGCATATGTCTAGGTATGTTGACATAAATTATTTACTTATTCATTAGGAATAACATATAATGGTTCAATATATGGAACATTAGAACTTTAAATATGAATATTTGTATTTTCAAAAGTTTGCATAGGATTAGAATATGCACTAAAAATTTTGTGTGATATATCATTATGTATATTATTATTATCATTCATACAATACAACCCTCCTAGAGCCAAAATCGTTAACATGGTTGAATGACCATAGGAAATGAGTGGATGTTCTCCCCAATGAAAGTTCCCATTTTATGTATGGAAACATACAAGTAACCTACATACTTTAGAAAACAAATTTCTACTTCCTTAACTTTTAATTTTTGTGTACAATTTAGAATTTATTAGATATAATCTTATAAATAAAATACAATGGAGAAAATTAAAACCCCTTATCATTCTTCTTCACAAGGGTGTTTGATTTCAACATTGTTCCTAATCGAGAAACTAGGCTATGATTTTTTTCTTCAAGGTCTAATTTAAAAAGTAGATTTATTTTAGAATTAAGACTATGTGAAACCAAATTTTAGATTTTATACCTATTCAAATTTTTTTTCCCGCTCCGCTTGTTCCACCTATTCAAATTTTCTTAATCAACCTATTCAATTTTTTTTTCTTGCTCCACTTGTTCGACCTTTATGCCTTCTTTCCCATGATTCCATTCTTCCCTATGATGCTTGCTTTTTCCCAGATTATTGTAGAAGCATGGACCTCTGAAACCCTAAAGCGACTACAGTCCATTAACGGCTCGAAAGCCATAGTAGTTAGTGGAGATATTTTGAGTTTTGCCGATGTTCAGAAATCTGTGGGAGATATGAAGAGAAATCGATCATGGAAGAATGTTCTCTTCTTCTGGAAGAATCAGATTGGTATTTCCCTTGTTTTACCCCATTCAAATTCACTATTTTTTCTTCTACGCTATCTTGGTTATGAAATATAGATGGTTGTAGGTTTGAATTTCTGCACTCTATCTTTTGTGGGTCTGTTCAAATTATAGGGATATGGATTCTTCTCCTTTGAAATAACCCAATAAACTCTGAGGTTGTAGGCGAATTGAGGGAAAATTGTAGAATATAGCGAGAAACAGAACAGAGCAAAAGGGTTTTAAATTATTGTGGCACTTTAATGGCCAGTGCAATAGCAGGACAATGTGGTTCAACCCTAATAAGCAGGAGAGGGGAATTTATCTTGTCTTCTTCAAGCTCCACCTATATCAATGGAGGCATGAAACTTGAGTTGCGGGTCCCTCTACCAATGCAGGGTTCTGCTATGACCAGAGCACCCCAGCTAATTCTAGCCATGGCGCCCAAAAAGAAGGTACTCTTGTTATCCTCCAAAGTTGGCTTAGATTGGCTTAGATTTATATGTCTAGTGTCCTTTTGTGCATTTGGTGTAAAATATCATGGAGAAACATCCCCCTCTCTCTCTCTTTTCTAATGGAAATCTCATGGAGAAACATCCAGGTTCTTCCCTGCATTTCACAGATGGTACGCAGTGTAAATCTGTTGTCGCTGATTGTCGTGCCTGTCCCTGTTAGGTCATCTATTTAGTCACTTACCAAAGGCCAGCAAGCCTAAGGCATTTAAATTGAGACCTCATACATAAAACTAAAATCACCACTCAAACTACTTGAGTTACCCCATTTAAACATTTCATTTGACCGATAAGAACTTAAGCAAGCTCGTTAAGTTTTTAAATGTTTGGAACTATCTCATATGATCCTTAAGCACTTAATCAAGAGTTATATTGCTTATACCTTGCCAATATTAACTGATCAATGAAGGGCAAGCTTATCAAAATCAGGATTGGAGGGGAAGGATAAAAACTCTTCCTCTTAACCACCCAGGGTGGACCCAATTGAAATCTCTATATAATGCAATGATAAAACCTTATTCTCAATGGGTGTTCACAGTTGAGGCTTGTGTTTATGTTGTTTGGCGAGTTATGTGTTTTTCTGTCTACACACAGTTAACTTATACAAATAGTCCAAAAATCTTGGTATAACTCTAGGGTCAATATAATCAAATTTCCATTTGATTATATTTGTGGTTGTAAACTCCTAATGGAATGTATGTTTTGAAAACAAGCTCTACTGAATTTTCTTAAGAATCACATGTAGGCCCAAACTGCTATAAATCCAAATGCATTGTTTTTCAAATTTTCACTATGCATTGCCAATAGAACCTAGCATCAGGTTCTATTGGCATTTGCCTGATAAAAGTGAGTGCCTCTTTCATGTGCCTAGCTCAACCAAGAAGATCAACTGTGCAAGCACAATGTTCCAGGGTACTAACATCTTCAACATAACCATACTAATAAAACCCTGCCTCTGACCACAATTCTTTGACACAATAGAAAAACTATACATCTGCAGCATAACCATACTAATAAAACCCTGCCTCTGACCAAAATTATTTGACACAAAGATTATACACCAACAACAATAATACTTTAGGTTATTAATAGCATCAAACCCTATGCAACAAACCCTTGACATGGGCTATCAAGTCAATTCATCTTACAGCCATCCATTTTTTATCTGCATAACGTGAGCGTTTCTGGACCTTATTGTCTTGTGCATTAAAAATGTCTTATTGCGTCCCAGTTCCTGAGTTCTAATCACATTTCAAAATGGTGTTTCAACCTTTCCATATTTCAATGTATCATATGTTGGATTATTTGTTAGTGAAAATAAGTTATATTTTTATTGACTAAAGATATGTCATAGCTGAGAACCCCTACTTTGTCTGCTTTGAGTAACCAGAAAATCATGACCATGCACTGCCAAAGAGGCATACCATTGTCAAATTCCATCCTTGAGAAGGCAAAATGAACATATAAGAAATTGAATAGATCAACTTTGAAGGAATATTTATCTATATCTATATATCTATAAATAATATAAATAAAATTGGGAAACAACTGTTAGGAACATAGATGAAATAATATGTAATCAGCAATTAATCAGTGAGGGCCTTGAAAAGATTCAATCTGCAATAATCAGGAAATAATAGGGAAAAATCGGCCAATCTTGGCACGCTAGTAATGTTAAACTAAATAATTAAGATTATTTTGAAATAATAATTTTTTTAATTGAATTGGGATTGATTTGATTAATTTGAGATTATTTCATATATGGTTTGTAACATTTAAACCTATTGCTTGTGACTATCCCCATGGAAACTCATAATTTCTACATTGATCAAGATGGTCTCAAGATCAAACAATCTTTTACATGGTTTTGAATGCAGATATATTTGGGAAAGTTTCAAATGAGTGGGAGAATGTTGACATTGGTGTTTTTGTATGTGGTCCTGAAAGTTTAGAGACAAGTGTAGCAAAGGAATGCAGGTCATACAACTTAAGAAACTTGAGAAACAGAGTTGTGTTTCATTTCAACAGTCATAGATTTGATCTGTAATGAACTAATTATAGAGATATCACTATGACATTATGGCTCATCGTATTATGTTTACATAGTTTCATATGAAAGCCTATAGCTGCCTTGCTATTAGTTTGGGCTATTTCATGAATTGATATGATTATGTAAGGCTCACTAAGGCCAAAATTGCCTCACGAGACCTATACAAGTTAAAATCTATATGATGTAATTATTGATATGTAAATTAATATCTTTTCATATGAATTTTATAACTTTCCCAAAGGTTATTTGATAGTCTGCAATAAATTACATAGAAAATGACCCTAATGATTTATTAATCTATTTATGTAATATTAATTTGTTTCGGTTATAATCTATAGGAGTTTAATCTTTAGGAAATCCCAACGGAAGCAAAAATGTATGTGGCATTGTCTCCAAATTGTATCCTTTTTCAAAGGTGATGTATTCAACATGATTTTCTGATAGGTGGATAGTGACAAGGTGTATCTTGGGCTTATTTCTTGTTATCTAAAAACTTGTATGCATCTATGTTATAAAAAAATATTTGATTTTGTGCATGTTTCACTACAGAAGAATGATGAGGATGGATATTTTAGGGACTTCAGTAAGAATGGAAAAAGGAAACTAGTCTTCTTGACTTATAAATAATACAAACGCTAAAATAAGTAAAGAAAAGAAGGTAGTGTGAAGGGCTATCATCTGCATAAAGTGCGTACTTCTTCCAAAATGAATGAGAATTATCTAAGAGTTGCAAGAATAAATATGTTAGATGTAACTTACAATTCTGCTCTAAATGCAAAATTGACTCAAGGCAGAGGATATACATTCAAACTAGTACAATTGGCAGATTTTTTTTTTTAAATATTTTTATCCAAGCGTCGAAAGACCGATGCCTTACACGTCAGAAGCGTGACGTTTCTTTTTTGAATATTTTTACTTTTTCGTCAGAAAAGCGATGTTACATAAGCGTTGGAAGAGTGACATTTCTTTTTTTAAATATTTTTACTTTTTTGTCGGAAAAGCGACGTTACATAAGCGTCGGAAGAGCGATGTTTCTTTTTTTGAATATTTTTTCTTTTTCGTCGGAAAAGCGATGTTACATAAGCGTTGGAAGAGCGACGTTCTAAACGTCGGAAGACATATCATCGGAATTGCGACAGTTGAAAAACGTCGAAAGAGCGACGGTTTGGAAAATGTCGGAAGAGCGACGATTTGGAAAATGTCGGAAGAGCAACGACTTGTAAAACGTCGGAAGAGTGACGAATTGTAAAACGTCGGAAGAGCGACGGTTTGGAAATGTTGGAAGAGAGACAGTTTGGAAAATTTCGGAAGTGTGACAGTTGTTTGGAAACGTCGGAAAAAGTGTCGCTCTTCTGACACTTTATTGAAGTGTCAGAATTGCGACATAATGGCTAACCATATTTTGCCCGGCCTCAAACTGTCACTCTTGCGACACCTATGTGTCGGAATAGAGACGAAGTGGCCATTGGAAATTGGGCCAAATATAATAGTGTATCTAGAAAGCGGTGCTTCGTTCCATATGACGGGGAATAGAGATCTCTTTAGTGACCCAGAGGAGAAGGACCTCCAATAGAGAATAGAGTTTGTAGATGACGAGAGGTATAGCGCGACCGGCATAGGTACAGTTACCTTTCAGAGGGAGAATGACTCCCATCTCAGAGTAGAAGATGTTTTTCATGTTCCAGGACTAAGGAAGAATCTTGTCTTTGTAGTGGTATTGGAAGAACGTGGTTATGAAGTAATGTTTAGCAAAGGAAAATTTGTCCTTAAACACATCGCCATGTTAGAAGTGAAGCAGATCGGTATAAGAGTCAAGAACCTATATGATTTCGAGGTTGAGGATGCATGCAAGGCTTTGAGGAGAAAATCAATGGTTAATGACTTGGTAGTTGAGAGGGAGAAATTATCTCTCAACATGCAGCCTCAGAAGTAGTCTCAGAAGGTTGTGGAGCAGCCACAATTGGAGAAACAGAGAGGAGACTGAGTGGCAGAGTCCACTCAAGAAGCAACCTCCCGGGGGGGGGATTTTGAGCTAGAAGGGCAGAGGGAGTACACGTAGCTATAACTCCAAGTGTGAGGTGGGGTGATATGCAGAATTAATCCCACGAAGAAATTTTGGGCAGGGTCCACTGAGATGGTGTGTCTCATGGATTAAACCTGGCTATGAGGAGCCCACATTACAGTAGTATTAGGAAGGATCGATTATATTTATGCATTCAGATGTCAGGAAGAAATGAATTAGAGTGACAAGTGTCAGATATTGGAGCGCATATTAGAGTTGACAGTAGTGCAGAGTGCATGGATGTAGATGTCAGCAATGTAGAAAGTCCAGTAGACATGTGCAATAGCCAACAATAGTTAGAAGACTCTGATGACAAATTAATTATACTAATTCAGTTGTTTGGAGGCTATTTATCAGTTTCAAGAGAATTGCATGTGTGGACAAAAATAGGAAGTGTTGCATGCAAGAACATTCCAAAGGTACCGGATCGTGACAGATTGATTCCTTTCTTGTTGAGAGGGAGTGTTGAAATTTGCAACAAGAAAAAGTGAAATTCACATCCAGAAACAATATCCAGAAATGGCATCCAGAATTAGCTACCATGGAGGATTTTTCTTTAATTATTTCTTGATTAAATTAGAAGAAATGTGTGTCAAATTTATTTATCCCTTAAATAAATTGGACAATAAATTGTAATCTTATCTCATAAGCAATGTTAATAGTTAACTGAGTGTGATAGACTCAATTAGCTCATGAAATTTGAGTTGAGGGTGGTTGGTGAGGCATCTAGAGTGATTCTGTTTGTTTTAGAGTCCAATTTGCAGATAGTGTATTATTTTAATGTATGAGAAATCAGTTAACTCAATTAAGTGAGTTAAAGTCAGTCTAACTAGTTGTAGCTGATTGTTGCACTAGTGAGAGGTCAAGTGAATTAAATTAGATTTAATTCACATGTAATGATCTGTCAAGTGACTGATGATTTTCCATTAATATCTACATGCATGTCAATTCTGATGAAGACCCATTTGAGACCAAGGTCAAAGGGATGTTAACTATCAATTGTATGTTTAGCAAACTGTCCAGATGCAGTTAAAATGCCACATGATTTCCCATGATACTTGCGCAATAAAGGAACGCTGAAATTCCTAAAGAATAGTGATTTCATTCCACAGGGATTGCATGAGAAAGGTAGGCTGAGCAGAGGCTGAGAATTGGCTAAGTACTAGCCCAATTTTTTCTAGATCAGTGTGAGACAGTTAGGAGAGTGCAACAGATTATTGTGAGTAAGAATGCATTGTATTGTTTCATGATTCCTTGGTTCATTATACAATATAGATAGAGGGGTTTTGAGCAGAAATCTTTCCCCAGGAAAAATATCTGTGTTGTGGATTGATTTGCTTCTTTATTTTACTTGGTGTGATTGTGCGATCATGTTTAATTTCCACATAATTAATTGTAGAAGGATTCAATATTTTTCTCTAGTATATTGCATGATCAGATTGAATGCATTGGAATACATATTGTTTGTATAATTTCTAGAATCGTGACCTCTATTTTCTGATTTGAGTACATATAAGGATATTTTTTGCAGGTTCAAGTACAAGTGTGTATGGATCAATCAGTGTTTTGGAGCAGTTCTTGAAGGTGTTTGAGCATGGAGAAGGCCTTGTAGGGGTTTTCTTACCTTCTGAAGTTTACTGCAAAAATTTTTACTTATAGGGTTCATATCATCTTTACTTTTATCACTATTTAATGCTAAGGAAAGCTTTTTTTATGTACTTGAATGTGGAATTGAAGTTCTGTTATGCTCATGTATGCTCAATTTCAGTTGGAGTATAGGGTATTTGTAGGAGACGTCTTATGTTGTTAAATTTTTCCGGCTGATTGTAGGTTGTCATGATGTTAATGTGAGAGTTATTTGTAGGATAACATTTCCTTTAAAGGGAAATAGCCACATGTTTCATCAATAAACTTGTATGTACTTATTTTACAATGAATATATAGAGAAATCTACCTATGTTGGGAGGCCCAAAGATGTATCCCAGGAGGGTTTAAATTTGTCACCAAATCCTTTGTTGTGATATTCATGTATGCCTGTATGAGTCATGTGATGTTGTGTTTATTATGTTTAAGTTTACATGTGAAAACTAGCTCATAACTTGAAGAGACCTTTTAGAAAAAAACTGTTTTGTTTTAAGACCCATTTTTCCTTGCAAAGTGTCAATCAATGATCATTTTTAGGAAGAGAAGTTCTCCTCCAATTTTAGATAATTACTTAAGAAGTATATTAAAGTTGTTAATCATGTGATTGGTTGGTCTGTATTGTATGAGGATCCAGATGGAGAATTCCAGCTGGAAAATCAGTGTATATTGCAGAGAAATGTGCTCATGCTTCGGAACTGAGCAATCAAGCAGGTTAAAGTGAAGTGGAAGTACTTTGGGCCCAATGAAGCTACATGGGAGATGTCAGATCAGATGCGAGTTATGTGTCCTTCTTATTTGTTGGTTGAGCGAATTTCCTTGATATATATTTGGTATATGTTTTGATGTGATGGTTTGGTATATGTACATATGTATATGGATGTAAATACTACCATGAGATGTATTATAAAGCTCCAATAAGTGGTATGGGTGTCATGTCATTATGATTGTAATATTATTATTTTGTCATTTGGTTTGCTTCTAAGCAGGTTGATCATTGTAAATATTGCAATAAGCTAAGTTAAAGCTCCATGGGCAGTATGTTTTGATTTCAACAATATTGCTGGCTATAGGTGTCATTTAACACCAAGGAAGGTGTTCCCCCAAGGGGGAGGGTTTTGTAACAACCCTGGTGAAAATTTGATGTAAATAAAAGGCAATAAAGGAAAAATAATAACCATGGTTATGGGACACTTATTCCAGGTTGAATGTTGGGAAAAACATCATAGAGTGGGTGTTCATTTCGGTTATTATGGCTAAGGAAATTGGAAAAGGAAACAACAAAGGTTTTGGAAAAGAAAAATGGCATTTTTTGGCAATTTATTTATGACAATAATGGAAAATAGGAGAAAATGAAGGTTAAAGGTCACAGGTTTCATATGAGGAGGAAAATGAAGGAAAATAATGGAAAATGAAGAAAACAGAGGCCTCATTAATAAAAAGGCTTATGAGGATCGGTTGGTATCTTTTGTTAGTTCAATTTTGGAGCTCCCTCTCTATTCTCTCTCTCTCTCTCACTCTTGGACACAAAGTTTTATTGGAGAACTTTAACATTGGATCAAGAAAAGCTAAGAAGGCAAGAAGAAGCAAAGATCAAGCAAGGAAGAGTAGGATCAAGCAGCTACAATGGGGTTTAATTGCATGTATCAATTTACATGTGTGTTTTCCTTGCTATATTTGGCATGCATGATTATGCATGTGTGTTCTTGGTTCTCTTGATGTCATTGGCATGGGTTTTTCTAGGTGTGACAATTTTTTTCAGCCTTGCCTTGCCATTTTCGGATAGCCATAGTGTGATGGTTTCTCATGTTTTGGTTGAGCTATATTTCCTAATGGATTCGAAATTGAGTGAGGTGGTCTCTGAATAAAAACACATGGCGTAGTGAACCCTGAAATGGACTGTGGATTGTGGTAAAGCCACTAGCCTAGTAACCCATGAACCAGACTGTGGGTTGCGTAAAGCCATATATTGTGTGCCTTAGTGGACCTAGGAATCCTCAACCGGTGAATAGTGGGATATATGGTAAAGCATAGAGGTGTGTGCCCTCGGCCATGCCTAATGATCCAGTGGGGATTGCAATAAAGACTGGAGGGTGGAGTATATATTAGGCCTAGGAATCCTTAACCAATGAATGGAGGGATATACGGTAAAGGGTAGAGATTGGAGTCTTTATTAGGCCTAGGTATCCTCAACCATTGTATGGTGGGATGCACAGTAAAGCCTAGAGACTTGGGGACAAGAAAATTACTCACAATGTAGGTGGAGAAATGTGGTGGCATCCATGCTTATTTAGGTCCTATTGATCCCATGAGGATTGTGGTAAAGCTTGGTTCTATTGATGAGGTTGAGGTGGTTTAGCCTCAGGAAGCCATGGTTGATTTTGGTTATGAGTCCCACATTCATGCTTGGAATATGGTACAGGGGCGATTGGATGAAAGAAAGATTTGGTTCAACCAATCTATGGTCAGGTGGTACTGTTATGAAACCAGCTCCAAAAGGAGAAGAAAAGAGAGATCAACGCCTTAGAAAAAAACCACTTCGAGGGGTCAAACTCCTTTACATTACATAAATGAACAATTTTTGGATGATACAAATGACAAAACCTCCTTTCTATATATAGGAGTCCATGGGGTCACAATATAATCCTAGCCGACCTAACAATAATAATGTAAGGGCACAATAATAACAATATGGGGGTTACACAGGTATAACAATAACAATAAGAGGGATACACTAACAACAATAAGGGACTACACTAGTAATATAGGGACCTAACATGCCCCTCTCCTTCAAACAAGTGTTGTCCTCAACGCTTGGTTATTTCTTGATGCTTATGTATAAAATTATCATCCTCTCATGTTGAATCTTCAGTGGGTAAGTTCTTCCACTTTATGAGATACTCTGAAATTGATCGATTTCTTAGTTGTCGATTTCTTGTTTCTATGACTTCTTTAGAACTTATTTCACTACGATGTTTATCTTCGTGTTGTTTCATTCGATTCTGCACCAAAGTTAGGTTATCATTTGAGAGTTGGAGAAGTTGTTGTTGATGCTCGATGTGATCTTCCACTATTTTATTATGCATATTAGCTTTCATTTGATCCTTAAAACTGTCCAAGTTATCCTTTATTTCTACTTTTAAACCATCTATGTCATCTTTGATTGCTCTTTGTAAGATCGAAATTTGTTGCACTTGGTACCGTAATTTTGATATATCATACTGCAATTCTTCCTCTTCATGAGTCATAATATAGCCTTCTGAGGGCTTAATGGGTGTGGAAATATTTTTGGGAGGAATTATATAACTCAATATTGATATCTATGCTTCAATATTCACTTGGAAACACTTCAAACTGATTTTTCAAACAAAAGTTATGCAAACTTGTTTAAAAAATACACACCTTTTTCTTGCTTTTTAGGAGGTCTATATTGAAACTGAATTATCTCTATGATTTTGGATCTTCAATATTTGAAATTCGGTCCTGTAGTAGTGCTTTGAATATTCTTTCGAATGCCACAGGTCTAACCTGATTTTGATTTTGCAAGACAAAGTTATGCCCAATCTCCCACAATGACCTAATTATGGACTACTTCAGTAGAGTGAACTTGTACGACGTGCCACGTGTCACTGTTTCCTCTTTCGTCTCTGAAATTGATGCACAGGAAACTAAAGTTCGTGTACTTGTGACCACTTATTATAGAATTTCAATCCGATTCTTAGAGAGAGAGTTATGACAATTTTTCCAAGGTCACCTCTTTTATATGAAATTCGGGAGCCTGCAAAAACCCTAAGTTCCACAGATCATATCTACAAAAATATTGCGAACCAACATCTGGAACTTTTACACGACGCTCCTTAGGATTTCTGTGAAATGGTTATTTTTAGTGTCTGAACCATCGTATAAAGAAGGCTATAGCAAAAATTCCACGATGACCTGTTTGAAGCAGCGAAACCCTTGAATCCAAAGCTCTGCTACCAAATGTTACGAAACCAACTCCAGAAATAGAAGAAAAGAGAGATCAATGCCTTATAAATAAGCCACTTCGAGGGGGAAACCTCCTTTAAATTACATAAATGAACAATTCTTGGATGATACAAATGACAAAACCTCCTTTCTATATATAGGAGTCCATGGGGTCACAATATAATCCTAGCCAACCTAACAATAATAATGTAAGGGCACAATAATAACAATATGGGGGTTACAAGGGTACAACAATAACAATAAGGGGGATACAATAACAACAATAAGGGATTACACTAGTAATATAGGGACCTAACAGGTACGTGGAAGTCCCAAACCTGTTTGGATTTTGCATTCATTAATAATAGTTTTTTTCCTTGGTATTTTATGTGCAAATGTACTGGTTCATATGTGGCATCTATGGTTTTTGTATCCTTGTTATTTCTATTTTTATATGTTGGTTATGAGTATGTTTTATGATAGTGATGATGAATGGCCCTCATCATGTTTCAATTTTTAAATGAATAAACAATGAATATATGAGCTAATATATTACAATGAAGTTAATGTGATAAGGCATCAATTCTTCATATCAATTCTGAGATAAGTATGAGACCCTTATGATTATATCTATTGTTATGATTTGCAGAATGCATATTTTGACATGTTTGACGAAATGCATGTTATAACTAGTAGGGGTCCAATTAGGTCATTGATCAAATGTTTACATTAGTACCTTTTTCTCAGTATTATTATCATTTCTGAAGTTTTCATGAAGTTATGGGTAGTGGCCTTAGTCCTGGCCCTGAAAAAGTGACACAAAATCTAGGTCGTTGGCACATAACTAACTGAAAAATTCCATAGTTGCTGGCTTGCCCTTGCCGTGGGAGCAACTGGAGGCATAAATTCACATTCATGTATTGTCAAGGGAAGGACTTGGGGTTAGATCAGTGAAAAGTAATTTTCCTCTGGGGTTGGTCACTTGAAAGGGTTGGTTGGCTCTTGGAGGTTCTGTAGCACGTATGGAAGGTCAGTTTGGTTAGTTCCACCAGTTCCACTTCCTTAATTGTACACGGGGATTTGAATCACATAATAGTAGCCTCTTGTCACATGTTTACTCCAATGGACTAGGTAGCTTGGGTAAATGTGGGAGGAGGGTGTTACAAACACCTTCGCCAACCTCAAATTCTTTGAGGGGCTGGAAGGGAGGCAGTTACAATATTTAAGTCCTCAAAATATACAGTTATAATAGATTTTATTTATTACATATATATATATAAAAAGGATGTTTTCAATCAATCAATATATATATATATATATATATATATATATCTAAGTTTCATTTCTTTTACATATCAAAATAACTTAATATCTGTAAATTTATAATTGAAATATTTATATTAAAACTGTTATAACATATTGTTAAAGTTATATTATCATATTATTAAGACATTTAAATGGAAAAGGTAATCTAGGTTGCAATATATGTGATTTATTATTATAATTAAAGGGATAGATGTTTTGGACTTTATAAAATATGGAATTGGGAAAAGAATATTTTTTCCTTGAGAATAACATCTTGATTTCAATTATAGATCTAAAAAATTGTATATATTGTTGGTTTCGTTAGGATTATGGGGATTTACATTGGTTTTTTGGTCAATAGGGGTATTTGAGTAAATAACATCTCGATTTCAATGATATATCTACAAAATTTCATATTTTGTTTGTTTGTTTAGGAATGTGGAGTTTACATTGGCTTTGTGGTCCAAAGGGATATTTGAGGAAATTGGGAAGGCACCAAATTTTATGAAGTGGACCTATTGATGCAGGAGCATTATGGTTCCAAATTTTCTACATTTAGTAGAATCTAGAGGATCTTGTATTTTCAAGGGAGTTGGTTTCCTAAGTATTTAATTAATGTAATTTTCAAATATTTTGAGTGATTTTATGTGATAACTTTATAATAGGATTTAATTAAATATTGTGAGGTATATTTGTAAATGTTCTTGAATGTAGAAGAACATGAGAGATTTAGGATAGTTGAGATCTCATAGGGATTGTGAATCCTAGACTTAGGAATTACTTGATGATTTTGAGGATTTAGAGGATTCTTAGGATTTGGTTGAGAAGATTGAGGATCTGAACCATAATTGGTTGTAGAACATTTTGTATATATTTGTAAGTCTAAAAGGCATTAAGAGACCATATTCTTAAATAGGTAATATAGGAGATTGGATTGTAAGCCTACATGTAGAGAGAGAGAGAGAGGGATGAGAAAAGGCCACTAATAAAGAAAATCATGCCGAGAGAAGGTTTCATTACTGTAAATATTTGATTGTGAATATAAGACTCAATTGTGAGTTTATGTGAGTGCAGTGAATTGATGTAATCCCTGATAGATTAATGAATTATACAATTGTGTCTGTAATAAGAGTATCTCACCTAACGTAGGTGTTGTAGGTGAGTCTGAGAAGGATCGGATTGAGAAAAACTTGCAAAGGCGTTGTAGCAATCGGGATAGTTTCTAGATATGAGTGAATAACCAAAATAAAGCTCAGGAGGGAATTAATTCTGTGGACAAAGAAGTGAAGTCACAGTGATTAATTTCAAGAGTCTCTATGTTATGAGATTCCAGCTGAGAGGAGAAAATTGACTACATTCTTCCGAAGGTAGAAAACCACGATTTTCCCCAAAATTTAAGATATTTTTTGAATGGAAGCGTGAGGTTGAATGGATGGTGGAGATAAAATCGAAGAATTGAAACGAGAGATGGGTGAACGAGGATTAATTTCACAATAAAAAATGGGAGTAGTTTAGCAAACCTTTTCCATTGTGAAGAGAGCTACGTGTCAAGCGATGAGTGGCATCGCACTTGGGCTTGACAGTACACTCATCCTGATGGATGAAGCAGTGATTGACGGTCGTGATCATATCACAAAAATAAGGTGGGAGAAATGAAGAGCTGCGTGTCGGCATATTGTTCCATCGCATATCGTGTTTGATAGAACTGCGTTATACGTTTTGCAATATATTAAGTTTTGCGATTGCGATGAGCGCTAAAGTGTAAGAGAAAAAAATTGCAATATGTAATATGGCTTGGGTTGAAATATTGCGATGACTGAAACCCAAAGATGGAATGAGAACTGTTAGATTTGGGCATAGATCAACCGATGAGGTTGTGGAGGAGTAATGCGATATAGAATCTGTGATGTCATATATGAGATGAGGAATATGTGATGGGAGTCTCGGTAATGTGAAGCAGTCACGTACAACAGGTAAAAAGCAGGGTAAAAGTAAGTTGAAGGGTTTAATGTTAAAGCGCACATATGAAGGATTATTTTGGGTTTTGACTCGAGATCCCATAATGCCTGTTATTGATGATTATCCCGTGTGATCGAGATTATTTTCCTTTTAACTTTAAGTATTGAAGCATAATGTTGGATTGAAGGGAGCTTCCACTTTTTAAAATTTGATAATAATTAAGTAGGTTTTTAAAGGTTCTTAGAGATATATGAACCTATCCGAATGTGTTAAATTTGGAGTGTATACTCTGTTATGAGTATAACCTTGGGGTAAGAGCGGGCTTAGCCATTAACCCTGCATCATTTGGCATCAAAGCAGTAAAAACTATTTTGGGAGAAAGTTAGAGTAGGGTTATATTCTTGAAGTTGTATGTGCAGAATACAATTGCGATTGCAGGAAGAAGGATCAGATTTTAAATCTGATAGGTAGCAGACACACAAATATAAAGTGTGGCAGAATAAGGAGAATAATTGAAACTCTTGAAGAGAATTTGCAGAGGCAAATGAACAGGGAATAGTCCATTCAAAATGCAGATGAATGGTGGAACAAGATCATACAAAGATTTGGAAGGTGATATGGTATGTTTTTATTTTAACTCTGGTTTGAGAATATGTTTGCATATTTTAGGTTGTAAACAAAGGGGGAATATCTCAACAAAAGAAAAACAAGAGGAGCTATAAGAAGAAGAATCAGTTGCGTTCTTGAAGACAGAGTGAATGAAATACTCTAAAGGAAAGTGGCAAAGAACTTAAATGTTCTAGCTGAAGGTTGGACAAAGAGGACAAGAGCGTTATTAGAAGGAAATGGAATTGCGGAAGCCAATGAGAAAAGGAGTTTCTCAAAAGAGGTTCGAGAGATAGAGAACTAGTGTTACCAAAAGACCGAGCTCAAAGGAGAGAAGGCTTGGTGAGGTACTTGCAACAGATATGGAGAATTGTTGAGAAAGAGAGGCTTAGTGCAGTTCACAAGTGAACAAATGAAGTTCATAAAATAGGGGAAGTCAATGATCACTGAAGGTAATTATAGAGGTTTAGAGGAAAGCCACAACAAAAGGAAATGTCAAGGAAAAGGGCACAAATATGATGAGTCAAGAAGAGTTTGATAGAGAGAAAGATGGGATAAATTTATGTCTTGGGTTATTGATGGATATGTTATAGATGAATAAGGAAAACCAGAGGTATGGTTGGATTATGAAAGGAAAGTCAAATGGCATAGGTTGCAAGTGAAGTGGGAGCATAGATTGAATGCTCAATTGAAGGAAGATTTACTTAGAATAAGTGAGTATGTGGAGAAAGTTTTGGTATGTAAACCAGAACATGGGCCAATGATTTCTGAAAGTAATGAAGATGCAGAGGAAAATCCTTCAAAGGATATGAATCATATGAAGGATTCAAAGTAGCAAGAAGACCTAATGACTGAAGCATCAAGTGAGACCGCAAGGCCTTATGTTTTTGAAATTGATAATTTGTGCATAATTTCAAGTATTGCAGAAGATGGGGCAAGGATAGTTCTTGAAGAGGGCTTACAGAAAGACATTAAAGAAAAATATGTTGAAAAAGGAGGTGAGGTAGATTTTTCTCAAGACAAAGAGAAGACAATAATAGAACTGAAGGTAGAAGAAGGACATTCACCTAATCTTGTAATGCGAGAGAAAGGGCAGCTTTTAAACACATCTGTAGTGAATTACGAAGGTATTGGACAACTATTGAAGACTGAAGCCACAGAAGAGTAGCTACTGAATGTTGCTATAGAATATTTTGTAGATGGTAAACAGTTACTGAAGGTTGCTATAGAAGATTTTGTAGATGGTAAAAAACTACAGAAGGTTGTTAATCTTGAAGATAACCAGAGTAAAGAAGGACTGCTGATAGTTGTTACAGACAATGAAGGTAGTGAATATTGTATAGATATTTTGGGAGAAATTCCAAGTGTGATGGCATATTTGTGGCTTAGTTAAGTCTTTTGGAGAAGAGGCTAGAAAACCAAAGAATAAGTGTTCAAACTGTAAAATCAGAGATGAATGAGAATAAAGAGGAGTTAAGTCTTTTGGATAAGAGGCTAGAAAACCAAAGAATAAGTGTTTAAACTGTAAAATCAGAGATGAATGAGAATAAAGAGGTTGTCATGGATGACGATTATGGAAAAGAAGTTTTCAAAAATGTTGGAATACAAAGAAAAAATGGTTAAAAATTTATGCTTAATGAATTGGTTGATTCTGGAGTACTGGATAGCAGAGAAGAAAAGGTGGATGAGTATGTAGTCAAAAAGATGATAGACAATTTACTTCTTGAAAGTACATTTGAAGATAAGAAGAAAAAAATGGAAATTATAGAGGAAGAAGTTCATTATTGTGAACAAGAGCAGGGAGACATCCTTGGAACAAATGATACAGAGGAGAGACTAGCTGACAGTCTCATGAACTCTTTGGAGAAATTAAATCAGCATACTGATGTGGGGTTAGAGGGAAACTCAGAGCAGCATACTGAGATGTTGCCAGAGAGGGAAAAGGCAATGAGGCCTTATATTTTTAATTCTGATAACTAGTTTATGATTGCAGGTTTTGATGGAGATACTGTTGCAAATATTAAAGAATATTTGGCACAGGAGAAAAATCAAATGAAAGAGGAAGAGTAAGATTCCATGACAATACTTAACCCATACAACGAAGACGTTAAATTATTGGAAAGTAAATTTGTAGATAATTGGATATTGCAGAGGGAGATATCTTCAAGGATATTCAGGAAGTTTGGGTGGTAGCAATAGAAATATCTACAACATTATCTGGAGAAATCTCGAGAGCAATAGCTGAAGCTGAAGAAGGAAAAGTTGAAGAAGGTAATCAACAGTTTATAGATGAATGGAAAAAGTATAGTAAAATGCAATGGTAGAGTATGTACCAGCCCAAGGATATGCTGGAGATAGTAATTAAGGAGTTGTGGAAGTTAATGATGAAACAGTCCAGATGGAGAAAACTGACAGTAGAAGGGATGATCAATAAGAATTCGAAGCTGATTAAAAAGAGGAGAATAAACCAGAATACAACAGACATGCAACAACAACAAAGGTGTAAAGCATTTGGACAATTACAAACTAAGGTTTGGGATTCAGGAGGAATTCGATTAGTATTGAAGACACATGATCTAGATATCATGAAAGTTTTCTACCTTGGGAGTCTGATGTAGAAGCATCATGGTTCCAAATTTTGTACATTTAGTAGAATCTAGAGGATCTTGTATTTTCAAGGGAGTTGGTTCTCTAAGTATTTAATTAATATAATTTTCAAATGTTTTGAGTGATTTTATGTGAAAACTTTAGAATAGGATTTAATTAAATATTGTGATGCATATTTGTAAATGTTCTTGAATGTAGGAGAACATGAGAGATTTAGGCTAGTTGAGATCTCATAGGGATTGTGAATCCTAGACTTAGGAATTAGTTGATGATTTTGTGGATTTAGAGGATTCTTAGGATTTGGTTGAGAAAATTGAGGATCTGAACCAAAATTGGTTGCAGAACCTTTTTTATATATTCGTAAGCCTCAAAGGAATTAAGAGACCATATTATTAGATAGGTAATAGAGGAGAATGGATTGTAAGCCTATGGGCAGAGAGAGAGAGATAGAGAGAGATAGAGAGAAGATAAAAGGCCACTAACAAAGAAAATCAGGCCGAGAGAAGGTTTCATTACTGTAAATATTTTGTTGTGAATATAAGACTCAATTTCGAGTTTATGTGAGTGCAGTGAACTGATGTAATTCCTGATATGTTAATGAATTATACAACTGTGTGTGTAATTAGAGTATTTCGCCTAACACATGTGTCATAGGTGAGTCTGAGAAGGATCAAATTGAGAATATCATGCAAAGGCATTGCAGTAATTGAGATAGTTTCTGGATACGAGTGAATAACCTAAATAAAGCTCAGGAGGGAATTAACATTGTGGACAAAGAAGTGAAGTCACAATGATTAATTTCGAGAGTCTCTATATTAGGAGATTCAAGCCGAGAGGAGAAAATCGACTACATTCTTATGAAGGCAGCAAACCACAATTTTCCCAAAAACTTTAAGATATTTTTTGATTGTAAGCATGACGTTGAATGGACAGTGGAGATAAAATCATAGAATTGAAACTAGAGATGGGCGAACGAGGATTCATTTTGCAGTCAGAAATGCGAGGAGTTTAACAAACCTTTTCCATTGCGAAGAGATCTACGTGTCAAGAAATGAGTGGCATCACACTCAGGCTTGATAGTACACTCGTCCTGATTGATGGTCATGATCATATCGAAAAGATAAGGTGGGAGAAATGAAGAGCCGCGTGTCAGCATATGGTTCCATCACATATCGCATTCGATAGAATTGCGATATGATTTTTGCAATATAGTAAGTTTTGTGATGTGTGATGAGCGCTAAAGTGTAAGAGCCAAAATTTGTGATATGTGATATGGCTTGGGTTGAAATATTGCGATGACCGAAACCTGAAGATGGAATGAGAACCGTTAGATTTGGGAATAGATCAATAGACGAGGTTGTGGATGAGTAATGCGATATAGAATCTGTGATATCATATATGCGATGTATTATTGCGATGGGAGTCTCGATAATGTGAAGCAGTCACGTACAACAGGTAAAAAGCAGGGTAAAGGTAAGTTGAAGTGTTTAATGTTAAAGCGCACATATGAAGTATTATTTTGGGTTTTGACCCGAGATCCCACAAAGCCTGTTATTGATGATTATCCCGTGTGATTGGGATTCTTTTCCTTTTAACTTTAAGTATTGAAGCATAAGGTTGGATTGATGGGAGCTTCCACATTTTTAAATTTGATAATAATTAAGTAGTTTTTTAAAGGTTCTTAGAGATATATGAACCTATCTGAATGTCTTAAATTCAGAGTGTGTACTCTATTATGAGTATGATACTGGGGTAAGAGCGGGGTTAGCCATTAGCCCTGCATCACATATCCTTCAAAGACACTTATTACAGAGGTATTGCTTGTATCATTATTGAATTGGACATAAGAAAAGGGCTATTTGAAACAATGGATATAAGGAGTGGATAAAACTAGTATTGCTTGAAAATATACTATGAATGCATACCCTTTTTGGTCATTGTCATTGTTATGGAAACATAGAAGTTGAGTGCTATCTCACTTAATGAAAAGAAAAGAAAATATTTCTACAATGAAGCCATTTCTAAAATATAATAAGGATGTCTTAGTGGGGACACACACACACACACACACACACACACACACACACACACACACAAATTGGTAACCATGAGGCTTGGATACAAATTATCGATTGGAGATCCATGGATTATGAATAGTATGTCCCCACGAACCTTCAATATCTCAATCATTGGAGATATTGAGGAACCATTGATGAAAGCCTTGTTAATTTTTCAAGTGCAATAGATACAAGCAAAATATTTATGAAACTGATAATTACTTCTAATAATGTTGATCTTCTTTTAATTTTTCTAGTATATCATTACACAATTATACTTCATACATTCACCCATGTAAAAAAAATAGGACAGTAGAGATCACAATGCACAAAGAGAACACAAGATTTACCCTAGGAAAACCCACTTGGGAGAAAAACCCAACAAACTTTTCAATAGAGAAATTCTTCTTTTCAACAAGATACACACATAGAATTATAGTCAACAATTCAGTCAAACTAACCTTCAACGAATCTATGGTAAAACTTGATTAAAAACTTCCAAGTTAAGACTCCAAATTTTCATAGAAATTCGTACTTCTTGATTTTCCTAGGCCAAAATTCGTCCTTCGAGTAACTGCCTAGAAACCAAAAATTTTAGTCTGGTAACTACCTAAAAAATTGGGCCATGTAACTGCAACTTGCCCATAAACTTGTTCAAGCTGGAGAGAGAGAGATCCTCGACACATGCAACCTAGATAGGGAGAGAAAGAGATGCATTCATCTTCCTTATCCTTCTTGTCCTTCACTTGGATGCTCAAAAGATTATTTCTTGAGAGAGATTGAATTTCTACCTTGGAGGAGGAGGTAAAAATCCTTTATATAGTGATATGCTAGGTCAAAAGGGTATCTCCCATCCCTGGGTCACCTTGACTTGGAGGGAGCCTAACATTTCTAGTTTTGGAACCAAAAATTCAATTTTGAAAATTCAAAATTTTCTCTTTTAAAGGTCCATAAGGGCATAACTCAAAAATATATATTTATTTATTTATTTTTACTCTATCATGAAGAACATGATTTACATTAATCAATATAGCATACATCAAGGGCTAAAATATAAATTATAAAGATCTACCATATTTACAAGAATTCAAAACTCCTTAACTAGGGAGGTATTCATAATGATTGTCTTAGATGTTCTCAAGTTGACAAATTTATATATAAAAAGGCTATAAAAAATCATCATTGTTATAGCTCCTAGCGACAACCCCTGGGTTGAGGAGAGACCAGTTCCTAGGACATCTTGATGAGTGCTTTAAATATTTGCTGAGATTTTCTATCACACTCAATATTTAACATATTTGAGATGAAATTGATTCAAAAACTTCCTTAAGAGGAGAAGTGAAAATCTAGATACAAACTATTACTCACAGAAGCTTTAAGGGCTAGACTTATTGTGGCCAACATCCCATGAACTTGCAACTTATCAGTCGTTTGTAGTATATTTTATAAAGGACTTGAAAAGGAGAGAAAATAAATACATAGGGCTTATACTAAGAATTCGATGCATCGAAGTTCAACATGAAATGAATGAGATAGTCATTTGAATGGAATGCTAAGATACATGGAGCACATTTTAAGAATTAGATTTCATATCAGTATAGGCATTTTTAATTAGCATTAGACTTAGATGAATCCATAAATTTATGAAAAATATCCAAAAACTACAATTACATCTAATCTAAGAATAATAGTGAGAAAATATGGAATAAAAAAAGAAAATAATGCATACTACACATTCATATGATCCATAATCGCCAAAAAATTGCATTAATCTTCCAGAGATTATACATTTCATTGAAAATTTAGAAAGCTTCTCCCTTGGAAGGCCAAAATTCTGAAACCTTGGTTATGTATCATAAAAATATCTTATAGGGCCTCAGAGGGAGAGCTTATTACAAAATATTCTTTCTTGATATTTTTAACAATGAATCATCATAGAAAAAATATCATTGTGCTCCATGGCACAAATGTACTAACTGAAATCTAACTCACTGACATTGTTTCTTCTAAAATAAAAATATTTACTGAAAACATAAAATCAAAGTGTCATGATTGACATGATCAACAATATCCTTAATCATGATAAATAGGTTGTGGAGGAAGCATCGATGGTTCAATAATCTAGAGCATGGGAGGATTGTGAAAATGCTCGCATCTTTGCCAAAGTAATGGAGCTGGTAGAGGAGACTGGAAGAATCACTGATAGGAAATTTTGAGATTGGTGAGACCTGTGTAGTCAAACCTAGGGCAGAATAGGGTCTTTACTAACAACAACAATTGAAAATCCCTCTTCAAGTAATTAACTATAGTCTTACCCTTCAGAGTGGAAATATTCTCATGAGTGGAATCCACCTTGCTTTTGGACTCCACTAGTCTTTGACTGTATTGATCCCACTAGATCAACACTCCCACAAAGTCCCAATGACTAGGGAATCCTGCTCTGACAATCCCCTCAAACTCAACATTGAAAGCAACCACATCTTTTCAACACCACACCTAGGCACTCCTTAACTTTGACTCTAGCTTCCTTATTCTGGACCACTTTAGAGATTTCCATGATAGCAGATACTCTATCCACCACATATATGGGTCTCAATTCATTGAGTGGACTTTCATTTACAAAATGAATGAATTTTTTGGAAATATGGGAGTTATTTTCACCATATTCATTGGCAGAAAGGATGAAGAACTCATAATCCTTGATTACAATCCTTTGTTCATCCATCAAAGTTATGTATTCCTACTTATTTCTCATTTCTGCTATGAGCTAATCCCAGACAAGCTGCTTAGCTTGCAGTAGAGACAAGTTTCCTTTCAGCTTCCCCTTTAGCTCATAGGCCTCTTGGTTTGTTTCCTATAGGTTCTTACCGATGATTTATACATTGGTACTGGAAGTCTCAAGCTACTTTTATTTCTGCTCTAGTCTTCTCTGGGAAGTATCCAAATCATTATACACCCTTTTAAGCTCCCCTTATGAAAGATGGAGTTTGGTAAGGGTTTTGGTGAGATGTTCAATGGGGTTTTGGGGATCTTTAGGTATAATTACTGAACAAATATGCATTTATATTCTCATTTGAATCTCTTCTACCTACTTCTTGAGGGCTACTATCTCATTATTTCTTTCTTTCAATTCTTTAACTAATATTTCTTTCTCTTCTTCCACTTGTGCAAGTTATTTAGATTGCACATGCTCACTACCTGGAATTTTGAGTTTGTACCTTAACTCCTGGATTTATGCTTGGGAATTTTGGTGAAGGGTTTCAAAGGCATCTTTATCTTATGGATTTATCGCCAGCTTCACAATGAGCTCTTTGAAGCTCTCGTTCTGCATGTCTAGAGACATGGAGTTGGCTCTCTCCTGCTTTAACCTATTTGCAACTTTCTCTCGCATCTTTTCAGCCTTGCTGATAGTCATTGCATTTATATTGAGCTCATTGTACATCATCTCTCCCACATGCCTTTGGAAATTTATCTTATCTTGCAGGGGGCCTACTACATGTTATTTTGTAGCCATGACATTTGACTATCCATATAGGTCCATCACTACCTATATTGTGCTCCCTTAGAAGTCAAAAACCCTAATGTTCCCAAACCAAGTCTTGGAATTGGAGAAAATCTCTTTAAAGCCCTTAAAATTCTACCTCCGCACTTTTCCTAGCCTTTTCCTGTGCATCCGCGGATAATTTTTCTATAGCCTGTGGCAGCTCCTGCACATTCTGCAACTAAAACCTGCGGACCCCTGTAAAAAGTCAAATAAAGGAAAAAGTAAGTTCTAGAAGCCCAGCTGGTCGAATATTCTCCCAACTGGAAGCTTCTAAAGGCGCGATCAATTCGAGCTTTATCCCTCCACTCATGGAGCTTTATCTCTCCACTCATAGAGCTTATCCCTTGGTCCATGGAGCTCAAATCCATTCATGAGAGGAATCCATCCCCCTCTTCATGGAACTGAAACTACCTCCATTTCCCTATAAGTTGAGCTCATGTTTTAGTCTCAAGGGTAGACGGTAGATTGTGGGTAGCTTGCATAAGGTAATTGCTGAAGAAATTCCCAAGAGTGCATACTCTCTATACTAGTTGTTGTTGGCATGAGGATGATCACACCCTTATGTCCATAACTCCATGCTGGTATTCAGAGAGGAAGGCTTGTCAAACGGAAGGAGGAACGATTGTTCAGGACCCCGGGAGAAACTTGTACGACATCAAGGCATCAGGTTGTAAAGGTACTATTTTCATTCAAGATAATACATATGGATCTCTTTTTCTAATTGAGTTGTTCTTGTGCTCGTTGAATAACATCAATACTTAGACTCCTTGATCACTAAGTTGGATTAGCTTTTCTTAATTATTATATGTTGTAGGTGCTTTGATTGTAGGTTCTACTTACTGAAGAAGCTGCTTTGGAGTGACTAGATAAAAGACTACACCTAACATTGGATTTCAAGGTAGGGGCATGTCCTCTTTCTTTGTTTATAATAATTCTGAATTAAAAATAATCTAGAGAAAATGATTTACAAATGGATGTTTGTTTCTAGCTATTAGTAGAATACTAGGGAGATCACTCTTGTCTGCAAGAGGGTTTAATCCTCATAACAAAATGGCAACTCCACTGGGGAATAGAACTTAGTTTTATTTCTTTATTTTCAGTTTAAATTTTGGAAGTTTTCTGATTTTGATTTCTTTGACAACGGGTTGGGTAGATAACTTTTAAGAATCCCTAAAAGGGAAAGCTTAATATTTATTTTTTTGGATTTTTCGTTGCCTCTGGTGTTTTGAGCAGAAAAAAGTGCGGCAACCTCCACAGTTTTTAGTTCAAAACAGTGTGGTACTGCTTTGTTTTCCATTAGAAACTGTAGACCCTTGGAAAATTTTTGAAAAAATTAAAATTTGTCCTTTTTAGCGCCAGATAATTTGATTCTTCAAGTTTGCCCTGATCCATTTACAATCTCATCAGTCTTTGTTAAGTTAATTGGGTGTTTTGAGTTTCTTTTTTGAGAAATTCTCAATTTGATTTCCTTTGGTCATTACTTCGAGGTTTGTCTCAATCTCTTAACAATTTTGCATCTTTTTTGGGCTAAATTGTGTCTGAGTATTAATCGCCTTTGAGTGTTTTTATTTTTGACCTTTTGTAATATTCCTTTTCTTGATCCGGTTAAAGTGGAAAGAATTGGTCCATGGTATTACTGTGGTATTTCCCATGGTATCAACCCATGGTATTTGTTGTTAATTTTCAAGGAAAATAATAAAATAAGGTCCATCAAGCCTTGATCAGGTGATCATGTCCAAGTGAAAAAAAAAATTCTTAAAATTGGAATTGGTCAGAATTTGTTGCAACCTGAATGACCGGATAAGCGCGTTGCTGTGATTCTGGTGCCGTGAACGACACTCAAATCCGACGTCGTATGTGAAAGTTATGCAGGTTTGAAGTCTCCTATATCCTTCAAAAAGCCAGTTGAGAAAAGTTGACTTTTGACTTTGGAATTATTAAAAAAAGAATATTCCAAGGAATATTCTGAGAATATTCTTGAGAATATTCCTTGGAATATTCCATCTAAGCGAATGAGGCTTTGACATCTGGCACATCCTTATTGGTTGTTTGGTTGACTGTGCAATCATGGGCCAATCATGGGCTGCCACGTGGCCCCAGACCGCAATGGAAAGGCATATCAAAAATTTGTTTAGGCTCCACCAGATTCGAATGTGGGTCTAGCCCCCGCAACCTCAAGTGCCCAACCGCCTGAGCTACGTGATATGACTTAACATATATGGAATGCAACATTTATTTAAACTTCGTTAAAGTTTGGGTTGGCGGTAATGGGGGCCAGTCCCCATACATGATATGACCTCGAGCCGAGAACCCTCGCCTAAAGGCCTTTACCGGGGGGGATTGATGGTTTACTTAACAGCTCGAAAAATTCAGCCATGTGTCCACTTTCTGTGTTAAATTCAATGCGTGGTTAATATCAACGTTTGTGCCGACGGTTTGGTCGGAGTTTGGGTGGCGGTCACCATGTGACCGCCCCACAATAAAAATTAAATGCCACGTTTACTATTTCGCCATTCTGGAGAGCGAGTCTCACAATTTCAGAGTTTCAACCATTTTAGCGCCTTTAACTCCAGTTTCTCCACATTTAGTGGAAGTTTTCAAGGGGAAATTGGGCAAAATTTTGTTTTCATCATAACTTCTCCAATATTGAACCAATTTGGACGAAATTTTGGTCAATTTTAGCTATTATGAGAATTTTGGAGAGTTTGGGACAGGTTTCAGAGCGAAAAGAGGTGTTCTATAGCCATTTTTGCTTCAGGGAATCTTGGAGAGCCACCAGGGCCATCAGGGAAACAGAGCTATATTGCGCTGTACTTCACTGTTTGAGGTAAAAAAAAAGCCATTTTAAGCTTATTTCTGTCTTATGAATTCACTTTCATAGCTGGTTCTACCTATTTAGGCATAATTCTCACTGTATAACCAATTTTAGCAACTTAATAGAGCAAGGACATGCCCATTGGGAGCCTTGGACCCGACAGATGTAGCCTAGGAGGGGTGAACTGCCTCATCATGTTGTTGTGTTATGTTATGGTGAAGTTTATCTACTTTTTATTTTTGACTTAAGATGTTAAACAATAAATTTAATTAACATTACCTCACACATAAACTCAAAAACAATTACCAAAAACACTTTGTTTAACTTGCAAGACATGGAGAATACTTTGCACACTTAATTAAATGGAAATGGATACTTTGCACAACATTTTCAAATAATTCCATTTTTAGATCAGTTGGTATCGGAGCTCAGGATTTGAGTATTAAGAGCTAGAGTTTTACTCTACATTTTTTTTGTGCAAAGATATAGTTGATTGTTTGCAATTTTTGATGCTTACTACGCTTAAACTCAAAAGAGGGGAAGGATAATTGGTTAGAGCACAAGATAATCCTCAACCAAAGAAGGCTAGAGAGCCATTGCATCCATCATCTATCACACCTCCAAGAGTTACTGAAGGAGCCTTAAGCATGTCTTCAAGAGAAGGAGAAACTCCAAAATAAATTGATCCCAAAGAAGAAGAACGGGTATTCCGAAAGGCTTTCCTAGACATGACAGAGATGGTAAAGAAAATCTACCAAGAAAGAAATGATAGGCTTGTTGGAGAAGGGTCTAAAAATTAGAAAGAAGGAGAGGTCTCTTCAGGAGGAAAGAAAAGTGATGATAAGTCAAAGAAAGGACATGGAGGAAACGGTGATCCACCATCCTCATCTTCATCCTCTACTTCGGTGAATCAATCTCAAAAGTATAAACCCACTGGTAAAAGTCCATTTTTAAAGCTTGATGTTAAATTTGAGTTGCCTATGTTTAACAGTGAAGTCAATGCAGAGAAACTTGACAATTGGATAATACAATTGGAAGTTTACTTGAGGATACAAAACCTTCATGAAGATGACACCAAGATTTAGTTAGCCTCTTTAAGAGTGGAAGGAGCAGCATTTGTATGGTGGGAAGCCAAGACCAAGGATGAAATTAAAAAACATGGTAAGATCACTTTATCATGGGCTGAATTTATTTCCATAATTAAGAAGCAATTTTATCCATTAGCTCATTTACAAAAGGTTATCATGAATTCGAAAATTTTTAGACAACTTAAAGGACAAAGTGTTCAAGATTACACTCAAGAGTTTAGAAGAAGGGCTTTGTTGTTAGGAATTGATTTGCATAGTCAAGATACCTTGCTGAAATATATAGGTGGTTTACACAATTATCTTATACATACTATCCATATGTTCAATCCTACTAATTTCGACGAAGTTTGTGTACAAGATATGCATTTAGAGGCTAGAGGGAAACAATATTTTGATGGGAATATGGATAGTGAATTTAAAGGTAAATGGAGGAAAAGAAATGCAAACTCCAAGAAAGAAAAAGGAAAGTTATTTTGTAAAAATTGTTCCAAAACAAGCCACGATGAAGACCATTTCTGGAAACTTCATCTGAAGCTGAAACCAGAAAAATTTAAAAACAAAGATAAGGCCAAAGAAAAGGGAAAAACGGTTGCAACTATTGAACAAGACTTAGGGTCTGAATTAGGTGATGAAACTAAAAGCATAGCCAAGGTACTAAAGAAAATAAAGGGAAAAGAGATTGTTAAGGAAAAAAATCCCAGTTCTAGCACTTTAAACTGTCACATAGAAGCTCAAAATGAAAAGAGGAGGGTAGAGCTATTTCATATAAGGATAATCTCAAAACACACAAAGATAGACACACTATTTGATAGTAGGTCACAAGCGAATCTCATCTCAGAAGACTTAGTCAAGAAGCTGAAACTTGAGACCATACCTCATCCAAAGCCATATCCACTTGGATGGATTTGCAAGGATGCTAATTTACAAGTCTCAAGAAAGTGCATGTTGCGCTTCGCCATAATAGCTCATTATGTTGATTTGGTTGAATTAGATGTGGTACCGCTTGACATTACAGGTGTGGTGTTGGGTAGTGCATAATTATATGACAGAAAAGAAATCTTCCATCGCCATGAGAACAAGTATCATCTATTCAAGGATGGAAAGGAGTTTATTGTGAGAGCACATCGGAAGAAGCTAGAATCTTCTTTAGTCAATGCAAGACAATTGAAAAGGCTTGTCAATGCAATTCAAAATTTGACTTTGTTGATGGTTAAGAAAAAATATTTTGTACATTCTCCTTTTCATGTCATTGCTGATATAAATGATGGTATGTTTCAACCTGAAAGCAAGTCGTCTTTTGAAGATGACAAGATGTTGCAGAAAGAGCCTTTGGTGTTAATCGGTGCAAAGAACGAAGTGTCGGTGAAAAGTGGTGCAAGAATCCAAGAAAGGGAAAAGCATGCAAGCAAAGAGGATACAAAGTTTAGCATGGGTCAATGCTAGTTTCAGAATGGAAGATTGGTATGGCGAGAAAACTTGGTTAGGATTCGAGGCAAGTACATGGCTCAATCGAAAAAAATTCACCATGAGGACAGTTGGCAAGGTGAATCTTAATTTCAGTTTCCTTTGAAGGTAGACCATTATAGGAACAGTCTGATTTCTGCCAAATTTAGTTGTTTCTCTGCAAATTTCAAAAATTTGCATCATGACTCAGTCAAGGTTAGCAACAGTCGGTCAGCGGATTCAAGGAAGAATTTATCTTTTTATGAGAAGCTCAATTTGATGAAGTCAGGAAGATTTCAATGGTTCAAGGTTGGAAGAGTGGATAATCAGTCTCCTCATCTTCATTTTCTGTAAATTGGAGAGCTTTTGGGGTCCAAAAGCTTCCCATTTGGGAGGTGTGACCGGGTGATCATGTCCAAGTGAAAAAAAATGTTCAAAAATGGAATTTCTTAGAATTGGTTGCAACCTAAACGACCGGATAGGCCTCGTTGCTGCGATTCTGGTGCCATGAATGGAACTCAAATCTGACGTCGTATGTGAAAGTTATGCAGGTTTGAAATCTCTAGTATCCTTCAAAAAGCCAGTTGACCAAAGTTGACTTTTGACTTTGGAATTATTAAAAAAAGAATATTCCAAGGAATATTCTAGGAATATTCCTTAGAATTTTCCCCAAAATGTTCCCTGGAATATTCCATCTAGGCGAATGAGGCTTCAACATTTGGCACATCCTTATTGGTTGTTTGGTTAACTGTGCAATTATTGGCCAATCATGGGCTGCCACGTGGCAGGCTCAGAGGCTGCCACGTCGCCCCAAGCCGCAATGGAAAGGCGTATCAAAATTTTTTTAGGCTCCGTTGGATTCTAACGCGGGTCTAGCCCCCGCAAGCACAAGCGCCCGACCGCCTAAGCTACGTGATATGACAACATATACGGAATGCAACATTTTTTTAAACTCCGTTAAAGTTTGGGTTGGCGGTAATGGGGGCCAACCCCTAAGGGCCAGCCCCCATACATGATATGACCCCGGGACAAGAACCCTGGCCTAAAGGCCTTTACCGGTGAGGACTGACGGTTTACTTAACCACTCGAAAACTTTGGCCATGTGTCCACTTTCTGTGTTAAATTCAATGCGTGGTTAATATCAAAGTTCATGCCAGCAGTTTGGTCGGAGTTTGGGTGGCGGTCACCATGTGACTGCCCCACAATAAAAATTAAATGCCACGTTTACTGTTCTACCCTTCTGGAGAGCGGGTTTGAAAATTTCGGAGTTTCAACCATTTTAGCACCTTTAACTCAGTTTCTCCACATTTAGTGGAGGTTTTTAAGGGGACATTGGGAAGAATTTTGTTTTCATCATAACTTCTCCAATATTGAACCAATTTGGATGAAAGTTTGGTCAATTTTGGCTATTCTGAGCATTCTGGAGAGTTTGGGATAGGTTTCAGAGTGAACAGAGGTGTTATACAACCATTTTTGCTTCAGGTAAGCTTGGAGAGCCACTAGGGCCATTAGGGCAATGAAGCTGTATTGGGCTATACTTCACTGTTTGAGGTGAAACAAAAGCCATTTTTACCTTATTTATGTATTTTTAATTCAATTTTACAGCTGGTTCTACATGTTTAGGCTTAATTATCACTATATAACCAATTTGAGCAACTTAATAGAGCAAGGACATGCCCATTAGGAGCCTTGGACCCGACAGATGTAGCCCGGGAGGGGTGAACTGCCTCATCATGTTGCTGTGTTATGTTATGGTGAAGTTTATCTGCTGTGTATTTCTGATTTAAGATGTTAAACAGTAAATTTAATTAACATTCCCTCACACATAAACTCAGAAATAATTACCAAAAACACTTTGTTGAACTTGAAAGACATGGAGAATACTTTGCACACTTTGTTAAATGGAAATGGATATTTTGCACAACATTTTCAAATACTTCCATTTTTAGATCAAGCCTATAAAAGGGGATAGAAGCTAGGCATTTAGGATCATTCTGGTATTATCTATATTATTATGTTTGGGTTGAGAACTTGGCCTGGCCAGTTCTAGCATTGATCCTGGGAAGAAAACCCCGTGGTGAATTTTGTATGGTGGATCCATCCAGGGTCCATGATTGTGCTTCAGTATTGGTTTTCTGTTTTAATGAACAACCGAGCATGCCACTACAAAGGCTTAGATATTTTTGGTGTGGGCATGTATCTTTGTTTTTAGTTAATAATATAAATAAAAGGCTTCATTTCCAGATCCCGTCTATGTTCATGGTTTTTACTGAATGTAATTTTATTGAGAACACTAGAATGTGCTAGATCTAAATAAATTATTAAGGTTTGGGATCTTACATCCAAATTGCAGGGCACAAAGTTAGAAGATATCCTCCTACAACTAGACACATTAAATGTGGCTTTGAGGTTGATAGAGAAATCAGAATGGGAAGGTTCTATTTGGGCCTTGAAGCCATCCATGCTTGCTTTGATAAAACCTAGGTTCTTGGAGCATTCTTGTGAAAAGGTTAGACTCATAGTCACCTCTTGTCTCAGTAAAATCATAGCCTTAACAACACTTCTATTTCCCTACAATGATGACATCATGAGGAGGACATTTAGGGTAATGGTAGAAGCACTCCAAGGGTTGGACAACACCACCCTTATTACTTTTTGTCAGAAGCGCACAATTTTGGAATGCATGGAAAAATTTAGATTTGGTATACTTATGCTGGATCTAGAGTGTGATGATTTAATCCTTCAGATGCTCCAGTACTTCTACATTGGAATCACAACATCTCATCCAAACTTCATCAAAACAGACATGCAAAAGATCATGTCTCTGATCTTAGGAGAAGATAAGGCCATTTGTGAACAATTGAGATCCAAATTGTTGGCCATCTAGAGGAAGGAGCTAATTGTATCACCTGTTTCTTATGAACTAGCTGAGGGGTTGATCAAACAGAGCATCAAACTACTTAGAAAAAAGTTAACGAAGGAGGAAATAACAAATATTTTCAGAGACAAAAAGAATGAACTAAGGAGGAAAGGCTTATGCTTTGTATGCAAGGGAGTTTGGGAACTTGACCATTCATGTCCAGATGATAAGGAGGCGACAAGGATAGAAAAATAAGAGACTTCTTCAAATCATGGGGATTCATCCATAGATGGGTTTGTTGGTTTTCAGGAGAGGACCTATGAAGGATCTAAGCAGTCAAGTACAAATGGTGAGCAACAACACCATGCTCTTCAGAGAAAATTTCAGACATGACGAAAGGAAGGATGAAATTCCTCTTGATGATGTGGTATTTGAATCTATAAATACAATGGAGGACATATATAAAGAGTATGGGAAATCAGGTATAGACAACAATCCACTAGTACATCCATGTTTGACAACCAGAGAGGATGGAAAACTTATCCTCACATGTAAAAAGGTCCAGGACGAATACACCCATGGAGAATCAAATGAGCCAGTAGTAATGAGCTGATATTATGGGCATGATCATGCAGGCCAACATGAAAAACATAATGTGCAAAATGAACCATTCCTAGAGAGTTGGTCAAAGGCTCAAGTTGAAGCTATGGTCGTGGGGCATCCGGTGCAGTCAAATACACAGACATTCAGTAGGGCACTAGAATTGCCAAGGAAAGACTTTCGGGAAAGAATCATGTATTTCAAGCCATATCTTATGTTGTTGAAGAAAAGAGTATGGATAGTCCGAGACACTGTCTTACAAGAGAATAGAAAATTTGAGGAACTCATAGGAGTATGTGTCAAATCATCGACCAAGATGTCTAGTATTGAGGAACAACTCAAGTCCCTCACAAGGCTGCATGAGGAGTAAAATTAGGAGTTCCATAGCAACGCTCTAAAGGAATACATATATAAGGCTTGCAACACCAACAACCCACCTTTATACATTGAGAAGAGCAGGGTATGGTTCTCCAAATACATCATGTTGGGTAATCAAGTAGAGCAACATGAGTCGAGCATCAAACAACATCAACATAGTAGATTTGTAGATATTCATTCTTTCCCAAGTATGGATTGGAGAGAGATTATGAGTTGGTATTCTATTTATGGATTGATTCTTTGGAGGATACCCATAGCTAAGGGAAAATTACAGCTTGGGTCATTTGGTGCGGGCAACGATGGAGGGTTGAAATGGTACCATAACCCACAGGTCCCAGGATTTAGGTGGTATTGCGATCCAGGAGAATCCATTGAGGGCAGGATTGGCCAAAGGATTGTTTGGGATCCAGGTAAATATATTGAGGGAAGGATTGGTCAGAGGATTGTTTGAGATCCAAGTATCTAAGGATCCATTTAGGGCCATTCAATATGGAGGGATGGAACAATACATCAGTCTGTATGGGATCCTGGTATCAATGTACAAATGCTTCTGTTGTAGATAGAAGTGGATTGCTTGAGGACAAGCAATCTTTGGGCGAGAGGATTTGTAATATTCCTTCTCTTGATCTGGTCAAAGTGGACAGAATCGGTCCATGGTATTACTATGGTATTTTCCCATGGTATCGGTCCATGGTATTTGTCATTGGTTTTTGAGGAAAATAATAAAGTAAGGTCCATTAAGCCTTTAAAAGGGGATAGAAGCTAGGCATTTAGGATCATTCTGGTATTATCTATCTTATTATGTTTGGGTTGAGAACTTGGCCTGACCAGTTCTAGCATTGATCCCAGGACGAAAAACCCGTGGTGAATTTTGTATGGTGGATCCATCCAAGGTCCACGATTGTGCTTCAGTATTGGTTTTTTGTTTTAATGAGCAGCCGAGCATGCCACTGCAAAGGCTTAAATATTTTTGGTGTGGGCATGTATCTTTTTTTTGAGTTAATAATATAATTAAAAGGCTGCATTTCCAGATCCCGTCTATGTTCATGGTTTTTACTGAATGTAACTTTATTGAGAACACTAGAATGTGCTAGAACTGACTAAATTATTAAGGTTTGGGATCTTACACCTTTGGAATTCTCACCCAAGTTTCTTTACTTACACTTGATTGGTTCCTTAGATTACATTAGTGAAGGAGAATTGCCTTGTTGTTCTTTTTCTGATTTCGAATCATCTTGTGTCTTGAGAATTGTCATTTTCAGAATATGAATGAAAAATGTGCATAGATTACATTTGCATACTTTTCAAGTGAATTGTGCATAGATTACAACTACATAGTTTACATTATGGAAAAATAGTAGATTTAGATCAGTTTCTTTGATTTGAATTTACATGTTTCTATGCTTGTTTTAAAAACATAAATAAAAATTCCAATTGATTAGCATTAGTTTTTCTTGCTGAAATTAGTGCATTAGAGAATTTGTTATATTTTCTCTTTTTATCAGTTTTTTCATTGTTGGAAGTAAATGGAACCTATCTCCTTAATTTAGTTAGGATTCATCAAATTGAAAAGATTACATTATCATATTTCATTGCATTCAGTTTTGGGTCAGGTCATAACACCACTGGTTTCATATCCATTTACCCTTTGAGTAAATAACAACCCAAATAACATAGTGCTAAATAAAATTCATCTAGAAATTTTTACATTTTTTAGGGCTCATTCCACCAATTTAGCTTAGGCTAGTGATTTGGAATAGATTGTAGTTAAAATTCCAAAGTAGTTAAAACAAACAATAGTATCTTACGGTAAGGAAAATTCCAATTGTTGCAATTGTGCTCTAGGAAGCTCTTCTTAAAAGAGTCAAGCACGAGATCATGTCGGACCCAGTGAGTTAATCGTACCTATCTCATTGGCAAAGATAGAAGATGTGCACATAATAAAAATGGTAAAACTCAGATTAACCATTGTCGAGGAGCCTGGGGTCACTTGTTGTCAAACCTTAGATTTACCAAGATGAGGAGCGTTCAAGGGGATTGAGCTTGTTACTTTGCCCTTGCTTGTATATCAGATCGTAGACTATTCCCCCAGGTGCTTTTGTCTCAGTTGGCGGCCTTAGTGGCCATAATCGTTAGGATTTTTTCCTAAGGTGACGGTGGAGGGAAGGTCCCACTGTACCTGGAGCAGACGTTGACTAGACTCACTTGGACTTTTCGGAGAGTGCACTTCAATTCGAGATGGCATAGTGGAGGTACTTGCACCAGAATGTTTCATCAAGCAGGTTGTTAGGGTAACTGTTCCAACCGCTATTTTTCCACATTAATTTCTGCGACGTTGGATTTCTTCACCAATTAGTGTTTTTATTGTGGAAACATATTGTTTGTGTGTGGTTTGACTCCTAGATTTGATAACACGTGTTCATTTTTTTGTTTTTACTTTTTAGAGACCTTAGGTGTGGATTGTGAATTTCAATTGTTAATATTTTTGAATTGTTAATAAAATTAACTGAAGTTGAGTCTAATGGAAACTGTTCTGGAATTTACCAACCAAGGAACCCCTCTTAACAATAATCTTAGTACTTTTCCTTTGGAAATGTTGGTCCTCCTTATATGGATACATTTTCATTACCTGGATTTACAATAGGTTTAGTGATATGGTTATTTGCAACTTCATTGGCCTTGAATACTCAAATTTTCCCACCTCAACCGGATGCTTCACCTCAACAGTGTTCACCATCTCAATATCACCAACCTCCTGTTGACCCTTTACCTTCTTCTCCCAACATGTCTTCCTCCCTTTCTTCTTCTTCACTTGGTAAAAGCCTTGACACTAGTAACTAGGTGGCTAAGAAGAAGAAGAAAGGGAAGAAGAAAAAGAAGCAAGATAAGAAAGAAGTCAACCAACCAACCATGGTTGTAAGTGTTGGTAGTGTTGAGGAAACCTCCAAAATGCATCGTAAACCCAAATACCCTTGCAAGATTTGTAAGTGTGACCACTTCCTTACCAATTGTCCTGGTATTCCAAAGGTTTTGGAAGCATGGTCAGAAAAATCTCATCAACTTACTGTTGATTCATCAAATAGTGATTGTCAGGTTCCTGGGAAAAAGGGTAAAGTTAGGTTTCCTTATAGGTTATGCAAAGGGAGTCATCAAACTCACATTTTCCCTCACATGGATGAAGCCGCAAAATTTTTGGACAACCTTACTGTTCCACAACAAAAATTTCCAACAGGTTACCTCAACTTTCTCCCAACCTACATTCAACTGACGAATTGATTGATCTAATTCCAAGTACAGTCAATCCCGCTCTTCGATTGAAGAGTAAAAAAGATATCACTCACATTGATGATCCATTAGTTGATCAAGTGGTCAACTTGATTTCACATCTGGTCGATCCCACTCTCCCTATAGAGGGTGAAATTCATACCGCTCAGGTTCTTCTTGTTACATTAGATTTTCTTCTATGCCATGGGGAATTTCAACTGTTCCTATAGAACCCCCCCAAGTACTGAGGTCTTTTCCTTTGATTGGAATAGACTAAAAGAACCTCATTTTCCTTCCTCCATCCCTTTCCAAATCATTGTGAAGGCTTGTGGTAAGAATGTATGTTGCACGAATGTAGATGAAGGTGATTCTGTTAGTATTTTATCCTCAACTGCTTGGCAAGCTTTGGGTTCCCCTCATCTTGTGCTTGTTACACATAATTTGTTTGCTTTTAACATAACCATTAGTGAACCTTTAGGGATCCTTCCTAAGTTTCCTATTACCTTGGAAGGTAAAACTATTTTTATTGATCTTATGGTAGTTCGAGGCCCCTTGGATTTCAATTTTCTCCTTGGGCGAGACTATATCTATGAAATGAAAGCTGTCACATCGACACTCCTTCACGTGATGTCTTTCCCTCACAATGGAAACATTGTGATTGTTGACCAGGTTTCATTCGTTAGTCTTGATTCAACTACCAATAATCCAACATCCCAAATTTTCCTTATACAGAAGTGGTATCTACCTTACTACGGGTTAATTATGTGGCAACCAGTCCCATGTTTTCAGTTACCGATGCTAGCGAGCATCTCATTGTTTGCTCGACTTCCTTTGAATTAGATCCAATAATTGACATGGTCAAACCTATGGGGGTATTTGATCAAGATGTTCTTATCCCTATTGAGTCCCTTGACGTGGGTTCCTTCCAGAGAACTATTCTTCCTTCTGATGAAGATCTCTTGAAGGCCATGACCGAGGTGTGTCCCTTGACATGTGTTTCTTCCAATTGGAAGCCATGATCAGGGCCCTTATTAGGATAGTTCTTTTACTGCGTCAACCTCGTTAAAAAATGAAATATGCCCTTATGAGGATAGTTCTTTTCCTGTGTCAACCTCATTAAAAAATTAATCAGTTCATAATGAGGATAGTTCTTTTACTGTGTCAACCTCGTTAAAAAATTAAATAGGCCCTTTTGAGGATAATTCCTTTTACCTTGTAAACCTCATTAAAAAATGAATCAAGCAATGAGGATGGTTCTTTTACTGTGTCAATCTCATTAAAAAATGAAGCAAGTTTCCTTGAGGATAGTTCCTTTTATTGTGTCAGCCTCGTTAAAAAATGAATCAGTCCATCTTGAGGATAGTTCCTTTTACTGTGTCAACCTTGTTAAAAAATGAATCAGGCAATGATCATGGTTCTTTTGATGTGTCAAGCTCATTAAAAAATGAAACAAATCCTCTGTTAATTGAGTTGATTCTTTGATTAGATCTCGTAAGTGTCAAGTCGAGTCTTTCATATGATCTCGTAAATGAACCTTCATTCCATCCACCTATTAGTAACTAGTAGTCCACTTAGGTGAATGAAATGAAGCTTGGGGGGCATATGCTCTTATAGGTTATGCTTGGGGGGCATTGAAACCATTTTCAAGCATGATTTTTCCTTCGTTTCAAGATTGTGTAAAAATGAAACCACTCTCAAGCATAGTTTTTCCTATGTTTCAAGCTTGTATAAAAATGAAACCTATCTCGAGTCCATTTCAGTTATTATTTTCAAGAATCATTAAACTCATGAAAATCCCGAGATTATTTTTCTATCTTTCATTCTCGTAAAACACATGAAAATGCCGAGTTCTTTCCATCTTTTCCTGCTTGTAAATTAAATTGAAATTCGGCCAACTGAGTATACTTTTATCACTTTTTCGGGCTCTTGAAAATTACAAAAAAGTGAAACCCTGGAGTTCTCTTTTAAGCCCTTTTTAGACTCTTTAAATATGAAAATATTTCTGAGTACTTGACTATTCAAACTTGTTAAAGAAAATGAGCAGTCGTCCCTTCAGTATAAGTTTACCCCTTTTCTGGACTGAAATGGACTATTTACGAAAAAGGTATACGTTGACTAATCATGGTTAATAGAGTTCTCTCCTGTATTATTTTATCGTTTTTCGAGCTTGAGAGACTAAATTTACGAAAAGTACAACCACAAAAGTTTACTTATGTTTTTTCGTCTAACTCCCTAAAACTGAAAAACACCGAGTTTCTCCTATACTGGACTCGTTAAAACTTAACAGTAAAGGACCTGTCAATTACAAACAGGATCAGACCACTCCTTCTTAGGGTTCATTTTTAATACTAAGATGGACTCATTTGAAGGATGAGCTTACACAAACAAGAAAATTTTATCCTCCTCAAGCTTGTCAAAAATAAAGAGGTACTTGCCAGTAATGGTGGGGGAAAAAGAGAGAAAAAGAATCCAGTTGTTATCCTTGTTTGAAAAGTAGCATACCACTCTTGAAAATGACATTTTTTCACACTTGTACCTGGGTTGAGATATCCTTTTTCTAAGAGTTAATCAAACCATATTGAAAGTCTTTAGCTGGTTTCTGGGTATTAGCTTTAGGTCAATTGTCACCAAACCATCTACAATGTCGTTATGTGTTCAAGAGACAGTTCAAATAAACCATTCATTGCAAACATTTGTCTCCATTCACGTTGACCATCCCTGAGCCAATCCTTGCAAATATTTCTTCAAAAATTGATCTAATGGTTTCGTGTCATGGGATTTCCTGCGAGGAGTCACTTTCTATCGACGACAACTCATCATCTAGAAATTTGATCCAAAATCCTATCAGTACCTTGGGATCTACATGCCTTAATGGCGGTTTCTCGCTTTTGAAAACAAGTTACATAATTGACCTTCAAACGAAAGATTCTATGAAGTGTTCGACTGCAAATCATTCATTCACACTTCATGGATTGTACTAGAGTACTTTTAGAGCCATTTTCATTATTTGTGGTTTCTCTCACACTTTTAACAGTTTACATCATTGACTGGTAATCAAGTGGTTTCTACCATGTTCGAATTTGACACAATAAATCGCATGGATAGAATTACTAGTTCGAGAAGCGGAAATCAAGACCTTGGATCTAGTTTCCACCGTCCAGGCTGCGAGGAATTTTATTATTCATGATACAGTATACTACTTATGACATATGGTTGCATAATGTCTCTACTTTAATATAATATTAAAATCATATTTGTACCAGAACATTTAGTTAGTTTTAATCTAAGTATGGGAATGCCTACCTCAGCGATGATATATATATATATATATATATATATATATATATATATATATATATAGATATAGATATATATATATGCTTGCATTGAATGTTTTTACAGGTTTTTGAATAGTGTGTTTGCAACCCAATCGTTATAATGATAAAGCACTTCACTCTTCAGAATAACCTCAGACTTCGCACTTTAGGGGGAAATCTATTACACGTTTGTTTGTCACCATGAAATTTGAATGTCCATATAGTTCCATCACTACCTATATTGTGCTCCCTTAGAAGTCAAAAACCCTAATGTTCCCAAACCAAGTCTTGGAATTGGAGAAAAGCTCATTAAAACCCTTAAAAGTCTACCTCTGCACTTTTCCTAGCCTTTTCCTGTGGGTCCGCGGATACTTGTTCTATAGCCTACGGCAGCTCCCGCATGTTCTGCTATTAAAACCTACAGACCCCTAGAATCCTAGCTAGTCAAATATTCTCTCAACTGGAAGCTTCTAGAGGCATGATTAGTTTGAGCTTTATCCCTCCACTCATGGAGCTTATCCCTTGGTCCATGAAGCTCAAATCCCTTCATGAGAGGAATCCATCCCCCTCTTTATGGAACTGAAACTACCTCCATTTCCCTATAAATTGAGCTCATGTTTCAGTCTCAAGGGTAGATGGTAGATTGTGGGTAACTTGCATAAGGTAATTGATGAAGAAATTCCCAAGAGTGCATACTCTCTACACTAGTTGTTGTTGGAATGAGGATGATCACACCCTTATGTCCATAACTCCATGTTGGTATTTAGAGAGAAAGTCTTGTCAAACTGAAGGAATAACGATTGTTCAGGACCCCGGGAGAAACTTGTACGACATCAAGGCATCAGGTTGTAAAGTTACTCTTTTCATTCAAGATAATACATATGGATATCTTTTTCTCATTGAGTTGTTCTTGTGCTTGTTGAATAACATCAATACTTAGACTCCTTGATGACTAAGTTGGATTAGCTTTTCTTAATTATTATATGTTGCAGGTGCTTTGGTTCTTTTGTTTGTCTTTGATTGCAGGTTCTACTTACTGAAGAAGCCTCTTTGGAGCGACTGGATAAAAGACTACACCGAACGTTGGATTTCAAGGTAGGGGAATGTCCTCTTTCTTTGTTTATAATAATTCTGAATTGCAAAAGATCTAGAGAAAACGATTCACAAATGGATGTTTGTTTCTAGCTACTCGTAGAATACTAGGGAGATCGCTCTTGTCCGCAAGAGGGATTAATCTGCATAACAGGGAAACTTGTAAAATTTAGAGAAACATCCAAGGCTTTGAACTAAGAGCTCGAAGGAAATGACTATGCTAGTGGATGCTGCAGTGAGAAATTGATTTTATTTCTCTCTAAGTCCATAGCAGTGAGAAGTCTGGTTTGATATGGGACTGAATGAGATGTTATTTTCTGCTAAATATCTTCCCTTACCTTCTTGTTTCTTTCTTCAATGGAATTTCCCAAAGGCCAAATTGACTTAGTAGCAGTTGCACTTCCATTTGAACCTAAAATATCTACCTTTGAAGAGGATTAGGCAGCAGTCTATAATGGTTCCTCCAAAGTCACTTGGAAGCCTGGTTGATCTAGCCTTATATCCACTAACTTGGTGTTATACAGGATTTACGATTGCAGACAAATGTATCTCCTATAGTTTTGGTGGCCAACCTAGAACAACAGAGAGACAAGGAACCCAATTATTTTCCTGAAAGTAAATATATGATGGAGGGGATCCTACCTAGAAACTCTCACTCACTTCGTCCTTAGTTATCTTGGAAGCTCCAATTCTAGCTCCAACCGCCAAAACTAGAACCTGCAAAGTTAGATAACACAAAGCAAGAAATCATGAGATGTATGAAATATCATCTAAGTACTCCATTCAGTAGATCAACATGTTATTGAAATACATGAATCAACATCACATATAGGAAAACAAATAATTATTCACATTAATATAAATAGAAGGAGATTACAACCATAAGTGGCAGTTGATATTGTAGAAGAGGTCCTTCAAGTTGTTGACTCATCCTTTCATTGTCACAATATGCACCTCCTGTCACCCTCTGCATGGGATGATAACTACTTACTGCAACAACAAAAGGGAAGAATCACTCTCCAAATCCAACCATTACCTCTTGCATATGAGAGGGTAAATATATAGGAGAGAGGAGTAAGTTGGGAGTTCTTATCGAATTACCATTCTAGGGATTTAGATCCACCTTTGATGGAGGGATAGGATCAAATGATAAGTGGTGAAAAATCCAAAGAAGGGTAGGATAGGATCTGAATTTCAATCCAAGGTAAGTAGTTGAAACAAATTCTGGAAACTCCTAGAAGTCAAAGCTTAGGAAATCCCACTCATTCTCATGGAATTATAGAACCAACGCAGGTGCAAAGGAGGCTTACCTGCTATTGACTAACACTGGCCAAAGGGGATAAATTTGTAGGTGAACACACCCGATTAGGCTTGCAAGGAGTGTTGGTGCTCAAACTGGCCCAGATAGATAAGTTTAGGGTTTAAATTTTGAGGGATGAAAGGTACATTCTTAGGGCTTTGTCCAAGATGATGACAAGGGGAATATGATATTGATTAATCCCATTAGGAGGCTCACTTTGATTGGATGTGACAAAGTGGCCTATAACAAAATTCCCCCTAAAGCACCAAGTAAGACATTTTGATTGATGAATGCAATGCTTTACCTTGTGACAAGTAGGGATCAAGGACAACCGATGAGCTTCATATGTTACAATACAAGTAGCATGACATCTGGATGATGATGGAGGCATACCAATACTCCATCCATAAGCAAACATAACATGTATAATCATAAAAAAACATTTCCATAGATACAAATAATAGACTCATGATTGGATTAATTTCTATATGATCATGACCATCATACATTGTGATCTTTGTATAAATCCTGAAATCGCAATCCAGATGGATGAAAGTAGATCCGGGGTCTTCTAACTCATTCACATGACCAACTAATGTATGAGTCTATTCATGTGAACCAATGAGCTAGAGTCAAACATGGTAGACACCATCTGATTAATGAACAATGATATAAGATGTTAACAGACATGAGAGAAACCACCGATGATGTTAATGGCTCTCAAGGTACCATTGTACAATCAGTATTGTGCGAGTAAATGAGATGATGTCTAACACCACACAAAATATTTTGATCGAAGGCCATCGACGTAAACCTATTGCCAAGAGTAAGGAAAATTTCCATTGATGTATGCAAGCACCAAGGTACTAGAAAGGTGTTCCTAATTCAACTTACTAGATAATGTACTGATGTCGACAAGAAGCGGCCCGTCGTAGGAGGGCCTTGATGTATCCCCCATCAACGACACGAAATGGGTATCATGATTGATACATAATGATCAGAATGATGATGATATGGAATTGGATTAGGAAATGAAAACTTGAAATGAAGGCTTAAGAGTATTGTAGCAAAGATCAACCGAATGGACTTCTCTTGAACACATAATGAAATTGTATGGAGTTAGCACCATTGACCCAAAACCAAAATGGAGGCTCTAAAAATGGTATGATAACTAAAAGAAAAGCAAATTACCCAACCCAATAGCCACAAATATGAAGTGGAAAGTGTTGTGTTCAAGAGTGACTCGCTACCATTTAGCAAAGTGGAATCCCCTATTTTGCCAATTTTCCCCAACCATACTGGTCAATACCTATTTATTTTTTAACAAGCTTGAGGAGGATACCATATGCTTGATGTATAATTTCATCCTTCGGATGAATCCCTCCAAGTATTTTTGACAAATCGTGAGAAGAAGTGGTTTGGCCTTGTCATGTTTGACAAGCGCATCACTGTTTGATGTTTTAAAGTGTCCAGTGAAGGTAGAAAATCCACATGTCCCTTTTCATAAATAGTCTCTTAAGTCCAAAAAGGTAGAAAAAAATACTTAAGATAATCTCTTAGCCATGTTCGACAAAGGTTTTCCTTTTTCGTAGTTAGTCTATCTCAGTCCGAAAAAGGGTTAAACTTAACTTGATTAGATGTATTTTCATTTAATTTTATGAGCTCAAAAGGACAAGTGCTTGTAAATATTTTCATATTTTGGGAGTCTGAAAAGAGATGAAATAGTACTCTAGGGGGTTCCTTTTTTCATTGGTTTATAGAGTCTGAAAAAAGAGATAAAAGTGTACTCTTCGGTTAAAGTAACATGTTACAACATAGTCAAAACTTGCTAATAAGGATGTCGTCCTGCTCAAAACATCACAATAAGGATTAAACATACATGTTTCATAGTAAAAATGAAGCATATCTAGGTCAAAATGTTAAAAATGAATAAAATAAGGATAAAATGACCATAAATATCTAAAATGACTTTTCATTTTTACCATTTCACACTTTACCTTCAACAATAAATATTTATAGCCCTTTTTCCCTCAATCTTCTGCAGCTGATTGCGACTAATCCAAGGAACCATTTCAAGTGTCATACGATCCAGTTAGGAGATAATAACTTTCACTATCTTTCCACGGTTTATTTTTTTGTTTCCATGTACATTTTTTAATTTTTTGAGGTCCCTAGGGTTCATAAAAAACACCCCGGACCAACACACCCCTCTTTTCTGAAAATGGCATTGCACCTAGGTAGTGTAACACTACAACAAAAGGTACAATTCTTTTTCTAAGCGTCTTGGTGTGTGTTGGGCGCATTTCTCCAAGTTTGTTCTCAAATTTTGTCAGTTTTTTTGCATGGAAAAGATTCTAATGAGGTTTTTGTTGATGTTTCAAGTACCCATTACCATAAAATTTCATTTATCTGGAGAGAAAGAGATCATTAAGCACAAGACATGGATGCCTAAAATGAACCTACTACGATCTAGGCACTTAGAAATTGTGGGTTGTTGAAAATCTTCTGGCTTCCTAGTATGAGGCTGCAACAAATGGATTTTTTAAAGTAACTTGTGAGTTAATGGGATGTTCAGGAACATGCATTCAGGTTTGGGGAGAATCTAATCAAGATAAAAGTAGATGATATTTACTTTCCGACAATATTTTCAAAGCGAGGTGCCCCCAACTCTCTTTTAGGTGGAAGAAGTTGCAGTGAGACGGTGAAAGATTACATTCATACCTATTGCAAACCTTGAGCCGTACCTACTAGGGACAGAGATATTGACATAACATATGTGACCCAAATAACTTTAAGAACAATCTTTTTCATGATATCGAAAGTGGTAGGCAAGTTGACATTACATGTGGAAAGCAGATCATACATGTGGTATGGGGTAGAATGTCTATTGCCGACAATATTCAAATGGAGCGAGGATGTCTTGGTCAACTTGAAGAAAAAACTTACTGTTGGGTGCGGAGCCTGATTATGTCCCTTATTTAGATGTATCGCCATTTTGAACCCCTGTTATTAACGGGCGACAATGTCGTTCATTGTTTGATCACTTTCAGGGGGTCCATGGTGGGGGGGGGGGTTTGGGGGAAGCGCCCCTGAAGCTAAAAACATATATAAAATTGCCTTGTAAAATATTGTAATTTCTATTCAATCTTGGCCGTTCATTAGGCAGATGATATGAAGGTAGAAGTTATGTTTAATTTAGGGTTTTTTTCCCTAAAAGGCAACCCCTCTATTTTATGAGGGTATTGTATTGCGTCTGTGTATGGTGTGTATTCTCAGAGCGAGAAATATCAAGGGGGAATGTGTTAGATATAAGAGGATATTACAACGTATCTCCTCTAGGTTTTGTCTCTTCATTTTGCTGGATAATATAAAGGAAGGACTGGCTGTTTCGATGGACGTAGCCCAAGTTGGGTGAACCACATATATATGTGTCTCTCTTGTTTATATGTTTTCTGTGTTTGTGTTTCCGCATATTTTACGTGTTCCATTTATTTGTAATATATAATTTTATAAAAACTGGTATCAGAGACGAAGGTCTATTTGGCTGATAAAATCGCAAGAAAGAAGGGTTCTTAGTTCGAGTAGGAGTAATGGTGGAAGATGGTAGGTTTAGGGTGAAGAAATTTAATGGCCAAAACTACCCGCTGTGGAATATTCATATGGAATATTATCTGTATTATAAATATTTGTACCTACCATTGAGCGGAAAAGCAAAGAAGTCGTTGAGTATGACATACGCAGAATGGGAGATTCTTGATAGAAAGGCACTTGGAACAATACGGTTGTGCATTGTGGCATCGGTAGCCTTCAATATTTTGAAGGAAACAACAATAGAGGGTTTAATTATGACATTGGAGAAACTATATTAAAAACACTCAGCCTCAAATAAGGTATTTCTTATGAAACATTTATTTAATATGAAGATGTCGAAAGGTGGATCTGTTACTGACCATTTAAATGAATTTTATACAATTACCAATTAGTTAATTTCTATATGGGTAAACTTTGATGATGAAGTTAGAGCTCTGTTATTTCTATGCTCATTGATAGAAAGTTGGAATGGTTTAGTTATGGCCATTAGTAACTCTTTCTCTGGATTTTCTACTTTAAAGTTTGATGATGTTGTCGGTGCTATCCTTAGCGAGGAAATGCGACGAAAAAGCTTCGGTGAGACACCAGGTAATGATTTGAATGCAAAGACTAGGGGAAGAAAAATGGAAAGAGGAAAGAGCTTAGCATATCACAGTAAATCAAGGAAATGCATATCCAAGTTCAGATCGAGGATAGTGTGCTGGAAATGTGGAAAGAAAGGACACTTGAAGAAAGACTATAAATCTCGGAAGGGAAAAGAAGGAGACGCACAAAAAGAAAAAAATCATGAAGCAAATGTGATAGGTGATGTGTTACAATATTCTTTGATTATTTCTTTATAAATGTTACTAATTCCTTGGTGGTAGATTCAGGGACCTCATTCCATGCCACACCTGATAAGAAATATTTTCATGATTATGTTCAAGGAGATTTTGGACAGGTTCGTCTGGGTGATGATAAACCCTGTAAAATCATTAGAATGGGTAAAGTTATTGTAAAACATCAGAATGGAAACCAATGGTTATTAAATGAGGTAAGCCATGCTCCATATCTAAAGAAAAACCTAATTTCAACAGGGCAGTTAGGTGGTGAAGGTCGTGTGACAAATTTCACAGATAAACTTGGAAGGTCACTAAAGGAGCCCTAGTAATAGCAAAATGTGAAAAGGTTGGTACATTGTATTTATGCAATGGTATTTCTAACTTTGTCAATGCCTTGACTTCCAAAGGAGTAGATGCAATAATATGGCTTCATAGGCTCGGACACAAGAGTGATAAGGGTATGAAGATTCTTCACTCAAGAATTTTGTTGCCAGGTTTGAAGAATATTGATTTGGATTTATGTGAGAATTGTATTTATGGAAAATATAAGAGAGTCAAATTTCTTAGAGTTGGGAAAGGAAAGAAGAGTGAAAAATTATAGCTTGTGCATATAGATGTAGGGGGACCTGCTCAGGTATCATCTCTCAGTGGCTCTCATTATTATGTTACTTTTATTGATGATGCAAATAGAAAAAATTTGATTTATGGTATTTAGAATAAATTTGATGTATTTGATACTTTCAAGAAATGGAAAGCTTTGGTTGAGATTGAGACAAGAAATAAGTTGAAGTGTCTGAGATCAGACAATGGAGGTGAATATTACAACAAAGAGTTTGATAGGTATTTTTTAGAGAATGAAATTCACATAGAGAAGACAGTTCCAAGAACACCACAAGAAAATGGTGTGTTAGAAAGGATGAACAGGACAATCATGGAGTGTGCATGGTGCATGAGATTGCATGCAGGATTTCCTTTACAGTTTTGGGAAGATGTTGTAGATACTGTTGTTTATCTAATAAACAAAGGGCCTTCAAGTTCCTTAGATAGTGGTATTCCAGAGGAGGCATGGACATGTAAAAATGTAAAATACTATTTTTAAAGCCTTTTGGTTGTGAGGCCTCTGTCCATATTAATAAAGAAAATAGAACAAAGGTTGAGGCAAAATAAAAGTAATGTACCTTTATTGGATATGGTGTTAATGATTTTGGTTATCGCTTATATGATTATGAAAATAAAAAAATCATAAGGAGAAAATATGTAATATTCAATGAAAAGGTCTTGTATAAGAATCAGTTGCAGGAAAAGAAACAGGAAAAAGAAAACAAAGAATACACAGTTCTTGATGAGATCACAAAAAAAGTAAAGGTGCTTGAAAATAATAATAATAAAAAACCACAACAACAACATGCACCTCAAACACCTGAAAGTGGTGACAAAAGATCCACCAAGATAAATAGACTCCCTAAACGATATTCTCCTTCATTATATTATTTATTATTGACTAATTCCGGTGAAACCAAATGTTATGAAGAAGCAATGCAGGTCAAAAATAGGAAGAAGTGGGAGCTAGCCATGAAATAAGAGATGGAATCCTTAATACATAACCCGACTTGGGACTTAGTCAGGTTTCTTGCAGGTAAAACAACATTGCAGAATAAATGGTTTGCAGGCTGAAGGAAGAAGATGGAGGAAAATAGAGGTACAAAGCTAAACTCGTGGTGAAGGGGTTTGCATAGAAGAAAGGTATTGACTTTGATGAAATATTTTCTCCTGTTGTTAATATGACTTCAATAAAAACTATTTTAAGTCTTGTAGATTTGCATCTTGAACAGTTAGATGTAAAGACAAATTTTCTCCATGGAGATTTGGAGGAAGAGATCTATATGCAGCAACCATAAGGGTATAAGGTCAAAGGGAGGGAAAATTTAGTGTGCATGTTAAAGAAGAGCTTGTATGTCTTAAAATAGGCTCCAAGGTAGTGGTATCTAAAATTTGACAGGTTTATGTCTGAACAAGGTTATACTACATGTCACTCTCATCAATGTGCTTATCTGAAAAAGAAAAATGATGGAAACTATATTATATTGTTATTGTATGTAGATGGCATGCTTGTTGTGGGGTCTAACATGTAGGAAATAAATGTTCTGAAGAGAAAATAGGAAAATTCATTTCCAATGAAGGATTTGGGAGCTACAAAACAAATCCTTGGTATGAGAATAACTAGAAATAGGAAAAATCGTAAATTAACACTATCTCAGAATGAGTACATACAAAATGTGTTGAAAATATTTAATATGCAGAATGAAAAACTAGTTAGTACACCTTTGGCTAGCCATTTCAAACTTAGTAAGGATATGTGCCCCAAGACCCAAGAATAAATGGATTATATGTATAAAGTTCCATATGCATCAGCACTTGGAAGCGTAATGTATGCAATGGTCTTCACAAGGCCAGATATTGCACATGCAGTGGGTCTTGTAAACAAGAACACGAACAATCCAAGAAAAAAAATTGGATGGAAGTGAAATGGATTCTCAGATATTTGAGAGGTACCACAAATCAAGTTTTATTCTTTGGTGGTTCAAACATTTATCTATAGGGATATGTTGATGCAAATATGGCAGGTGATAGAGATAACTGATCTGGATTTATGCAGGAATGCAACAGAATATAGAAATAACCATAAACATAGAGGTGCAGCGGAAATAATGCGTCATTTCAATAATATAAAATAACAGAAATATGCTTACAGACATAAAGGAAATAAAAATAGCTAGGGTGCTAGTAGCGAATCCGACTGAGAAGAGATGTGGTGGCTACAGACCTCTAAATTGTGTTAAAATGAGGCTCAAGGACCTATTTGTTATTGAGCAACAATGGAAAAACTGAAACGTCCAAAAACCTAACTCTAGGAGATGAAGCGCCAAAATTGTGGGTCCCGTTTGGGTAAATTGGTGTTTCAACTTCCCTGGGACATGACTTTGGCATTCGATCTCCATTTGATGCGATTAATATCTCGTTAGAAATATATATCCAAGGATTACAACTTTCAATGTGAGCAACATCAGTCCATGGACCCATGTTGCTCTCGGTTTTCCCAAAAAACATCATTTAGGGCCTCAAAACGGCTCTGGAAGTTCAGGACCCGAAAAAATGCTAAAAATAGTATGTTGTGCTGCAAATTAAAAACTAAAAAAACTGATGGTGGGGGTTCAAATGGAATAGGTGGGTGGCCACCAATATCCACCTGGATCATTAAGGCCCAAAAACGGCTCCGGGAGTGCAGGACCCGAAAACATGCTAAAAATAGTAAGTGGTGTTGAATGTGAAAAGCTGCAAGAATTGATGGTGTGGGTCCAAATGGAATAGGTGGGTGGCAACTGATATCCACCTGGATCATTCCTCCCTCCTTAGGAAGCAATGGTCCCCATTGCGTTGAGATCCTCCCTGAGATGAAGCAAGTTCTGTTGAACTGGGTATTAGATTTGTTGAAGATGTCATGGACCTATGGGTAGACATGCTGGATGCATTTAGTAAATTTGGTTTCTTTATCAGCCTTAGACAATACATGTGTGGATTATGTATGTGTATTTTCAGGAGGTATGGCAACATCAGGCATCGGTGCGTTGGGGGTCAGATCAATGGAGTGCTTGTCCTAACAATGTAGAGGAACCTCTATGAGTGAGGAGAAAATGTCCTTGTATTCCTCCATGAATTTGTCCATCTGTTGTAGCCGTGCAGGGGAACCCTGTTTCGAGGTTGTGGCCACAATATTATTCTTTCCATCTGAGCAAGTTGTAAGGAAAATGTATTTCCTGGTTTGGGAAACAATCTTACTGCGTTGTTTTGCAGTAGTCAAAGAGATGACAAGAGGCGATACTACCTCCGGTATCCTGTACAAGTTATTTCCCAAAGTAATAATAACAACACGAGGCCTAGACTCATACACATCATGTCGTATCCATAAGTATGGTTGGCCCAATAATACATAAGCTACATCAAGAGGAGCAACATCACATAATACCTTATCCGTGAATGGCTTGATGTTGTACAGAAGGCGACACTATTGGCAGATGCGGATATCTCTCCCTGGGCGAAGCCACCCGATGGTATATGGCTGCGGGTGTGCTATGGTTGGTAGACCGAGCCGCTTCACGACCTCTACTGAAATGAGGTTCTTTTTGCTTCCGATATCGACAAGAAATTGCAATGGAGAACACTTCACCCAAATTTGCGAATGGAAGAGGCGCTCCCCCTCCTCTGGATCCTCTGGGTCCTCCCTCTGGATCTTGGTGGTGGCAACAATGGCACTGGGATTCACATCAATGATCTGCTTCCCTTTGTCATTGCCTTTGTCTGGTTCTGACTTAGGATCAGAAAATGCATCTGATTCAGGTGCCTTTAGTTCGGCCACCAATGACTGTTTGGCCCGACATTCTTTTGTGCTGTGAGTGGGGCTGTTATGAAAGTCACACCACTTCCCTGTGTCCTTATTTTGATTCTTTTTGTTGTTCTGAGTCACACTGCTTTGGCCTTGCCCCTTGTGCTTCGATTTAGGGGCACCTTTCGGATTCACAGATCCAAAGTCTCGATTCTTCTGCTTAAATTTCTACTCGATCTTGGCGGCATAGCGATATGCCGTGCCAAGCGATGTAATGTCGAGGAACTTCATTTCCTCCTAAATGTGTTTGTGTAGACAGCCACGATACTTGAGCACCAAATGTCTCTTTGAATCTTTAATACCCAACTTTGTGCGCAGGGTATGGAACAGATTCTTCAGTTCGTGCACATCTTGATCCCTTTGTTGCCGCAGCATGGTCCATTGGATGTATTTGTCCTCATAGCTCCCCACGGGATAATATTTTTCCTTGATGCCATTTCGAAATGAATTCCAAGTGGGTGTGGTTGAGAATAGAGAGGGTTCCCCTTCGTCGTCTTGCTCATGGTAGGTTTCCCACCAGTCTTTGACATGGGAGGAGGGTTTGAGGAGTGCAAAAATAATCTTTTCTCGGTCAGAGAAATCATGGACCCAGAAATACCCTTCCAGAAAATTCAACCATCTATCTACGGCGTCTGCATCTATTTGGCCTTCAAATACACGAATATAAAATTTTACCTGTACCTTGAAGGGAGTGGCACCTCCAGAGTGGCTATTGGATGCAGATGCACCGTAGGTGGGCAATCATTGAAGGATCTAAGAAAATTTATCCATCATCGCGTTCCTTTGTTTCTCGAGGGCCTCCTCGAGCAATATTTTGATAGGATCTCCTGCTCCCTCATCTTTCTTTTCTTCCGCCATGGGAGGTTGTCGGGGTTTGTGAGGCTGATCTTGGAAGGGTTCAACCAGATCGCGCCCTAACTCCTTATACCCTAACCGCGTTGGGGACATGCAAAGAAAAAAAAGAAAGAGCAGACCGCTCTGATACCACTGATCCGGATTTATGCAGGAACACAACAGAATATAGAAATAACCATAAACATAGAGGTGCAGTGGAAATAATGTGTCATTTCATTAATATCAAATAACAGAAATATGCTTACAGACACAAAGGAAATAAAAATAGCTAGGGTGCTGGTAGCAAATCTCTGAGAAGAGATGTGGTGGCTACAGACCTCTGAATCGTGTTACAATGAGGCTCGAGGGCCTATTTATTATTGAGCAACAATGGAAAACTAAAACTTCCAAAAACCTAACTCTAGGAGATGAAGCGTCAAAACTGTGGGTCCCATTTGGGTAAATTGGTGTTTCAACTTCCCGGGGACGTAACTTTGGCATCCGACCTTTGTTTGACACACTCAATAGCTCGTTAGAAATATCTATCCGAGGAGTACAATTTTCGACGTGAGTAACATTGATCCATGGACCCATGTTGCTCTCAGTTTTCCCAAAAAACATCGTTTAGGGCCTCAAAACGACTCCGAAAGTTCAGGACCCGAAATCCTGCTAAAAATAGTAAGTTGTGCTGCAACTTAAAAACTGAAAGAATTGATGGTGGGGGTTCAAATGGAATAGGTGGGTGGCTACCAATATCCACCTGGATCATTAAGGCCCAAAAACGGCTCCGGGAGTGCAGGACCCGAAAACCTGCTAAAAATAGTAAGTGGTGTTGAATGTGAAAAGCTGCAAGAATTGATGGTGTGGGTCCAAATGGAATAGGTGGGTGGCCACCGATATCCACCTGGATCAATAACATGAGGAGCACTACATGGCATGTATTTACTGTAGGTGGAACAATTGTCAGTTGGGTTTCAAAAATGCAAAGTGTTGTTGCACTTTCAACAATAGAAGCAGAGTATGTTCTTGCTACAAAGGCTAGTAAAGAAATGATTTGGTTACAAAGGTTTATGGATGAATTGGGTAAGAAGCATGAGATGGGCAGGTTATACAGTGACAGCCAGAGTGCCATTCATCTTGCAAAGTGTTGACACTGGATAAATTTTAAATTTTACACTTTGTCTTGCATATTTTAAAATTCATTAGCAAAAATGGGACAAATTTGAAAATGTCTTCACCAAATTTTATTCCAAATGAAATTATATTTATCGCTTTATAGCCATGAACTACATCTATGAGGGCGAAGATTTTAGGTCCCTATATTACTATTATAGTCCCTTATTGTTGTTAGTGTAACCCCCTTATTGTTATTGTTGTACCCCTGTAACCCCCATATTGTTATTATTGTGCCCTTACATTATTATTGTTAGGTTGGCTAGGATTACATTGTGGCCCCACTAGGATTACATTATGGCCGCATGGACTCCTATATATAGAAAGGAGGTTTTTTCATTTGTATCATCCAAGAATTGTTCATTTATCTAATGTATTGGAGGTTTCCCCCTCGAAGTGGCTGATTTCTAAGGCATTGATATCTCTTTTCTTCTATTTTTGGAGCTGGTTTCACAACATTTGGTATCATAGCTTTGGATTCTAGGGTTTCACTGCTCCAAATAGGTCATCGTTGAATTTTCACTATAACATTTTTTCTACAAAGTTTCAGAAGCTGAAATTTGTAGATTGCTAAGTCGAAATCCTGAGGAACATCGTCGCAAAATTTTAGAGCTTGGTTCGCAATATTTTCGGAGATATGATCTGTGGAAGTTAGATATTTTTCAGGCTCCCTAATTTCATCTCAAAGAGGTGATCATGGGAAAATTTTCATAACTCTCTCTCTGAGCATCATATTAGAATGTTGTAAAAACGGGCTGCAAGCACACATAATTCAATTTATTTTCTATCAAATTTAGAGCCGAAGGAGAAAACAATGACACGTGGAAAGTCGTACAAGTTCGCTCTATTGAACTAGTCCATAATTAGGTCATCGTAGGAGATTGGGCATAAATTTGACTTCAATAATCTAGATCAGGTCAGACTTGTGGCATTCGAAAGAAGATTCAGAGGGCTACTCCATGGCCAAATTTCAGATATTGAAGATTTGAAATCACATATATAATTCAGTTTCAATATCGAGCTCCTCAAAATCAAGAAAAAGGTGTGTATTGTTTTCAAATTGCATAAGTCTTGTTTGAAAAATCAATTTGAAGTGATTCCAAGGGCCTATTGAGCATATATTTCAGTATTGGGTTCTGAAATGCCTCCTAAAAAGAATTTAACACCCATTAAGCCCTCAGAATACTCTACTATGACTCCTGAAGATGAAGAATTGCAACATGATCTATCAAAATTACAAGAGAAAGTGCATCAAATTTCGCTCTTGCAAAGAGCATAAAAAAATGAAATGGAAGTTTTGAAGAAAGGCGTGGAAGCGAAAATGGATGGTTTGAAGAAAGGCATGGAAGCTAAGATGGATGGCGTGGAAACTAATATGGATGGCGTGGAAGCTAAGATGAAGGACATGGAAGAAAAAATGAAAGACAACATGGAAAACCTGAAGAATTATTTAAAAGCATACATTGAAGGTTTGACAAAGTTGATACAAGAAATGATTCCTAATGGTGAAAAGAGATTAGAGGAAACTCATGATGAGAAAAAAATATATGTTAATTGCGATTTCATAAAATTTAATGTTGGATTGAAGAACCACCATATTTCAAAGATGGATATGAGGAAGTTTGATGGCAAGGATCCCGTAACATGGATACTATAGATGGAGCAATATTTTGATCTCAATAATGTGAAAAAAACACAAAATGTACACATTGCAACTTTACATTTAGAGCAAAATAAATTTGTCTGGTATCGATGGCTTTTCTCACGTAAAAAAATTTTCACTTGGTAAATTTTGACGGAGGAAATGATAGCGCATTATGAGGATACAAAGAGAAACACCTTCTTTAGGCAATTGATAAATCTCAAACAAATGGGTTCAGTGGCGGAGCACATTGAGGACTTCCAAAAATTGAATATAAGGGTAACTGATATTCCAGAGGAACACAAGATTGATGTCTTCATAGGGACTTTAAAGGATAACATCCAACATGAATTCCGTGTTTGGGAACTTGATTCATTGGAGAAGGCATTCAGGTTGGCAAGGAAAATTGAATGTAAAATTATGGTGACAAGGAAGCCTACCACTCACATCTATAAAGATGGAAGTGTTGCTACTCCTAGACTTCCACAACCTACAAGGTTGACACTGTTAGACTCCTATACCAATAGGTGTCATATATCATGATTGACTTGATGGGCTATGTAATATGTTCATACCTTTCCTTGTTGCAAAGATTTTCCATATTGTCAAAAAATCAAAAAAATTAAAAAATGTAAAGAGGGTATACCCTAAAAGAAAAATCAAAGGGTGAAAAGAATAAAAATGGCCAAAAAAGTAAAAGAAAATGAACCCCACCAAAAGAAAGGCCAAGGAATGTGTGAAGCCCTAAATGCCACTACTTTTTACTCTTTTGTAATAAACAAATTGTGTGCAACTTGTATTCTATGCCACAATTTATGAACAGTCAAACAGTTTAAGCTTGGCTAGTTCATCTTTCAATTTCATGTTTTAGAGATAGAGAATAAAATTTGACCAAACTGTTTAATCTTGGCAGATAAGTAGATAGGTAGAGTAAATAAAAGGAGCTCAATAGCTTAATCTGAGCCCTTGGATGTAATAAGGTTAGACTTAGATAGATTTCTATATGTAAAAGAAAAGAAAGTGTGATAAGGGTTTGCCAGTCTAAGTGCACCCTAATAAAGAAGAAAAAATGGTAGGATAAAGTAGGTAGGGTAGGTAGATGATGTTGCAGAATTACATGTGAAGGATAATGACTCTAGATGTGTTAAATCTTTACTTTCATGACAAGTACAAAGGCAGACACTACACTGGAAGAATTTCAAGTAAAGCAAAGGAAAATTATTAACTTTTCTACTCATTTTTCCCTAAAAATCTTACTAATTTCCCTAAGTGCTAAGGCAATTGAAGATTAGAGGGGCTCAAGGCATTTCCTTGACTTTTGGAGGGACCGGACCCTCAGCCCAATAATTGGAAAAACCTAAGTACTTAAATTCATTCATCATAACATTCATACACTTCTAAAAAATCTTTTCCTAAGTAAAATCCCATTTTACTTAGGAAAATCATGCAATATTTCATAAAAACCCATTCATTCAAGCATAAGTTAAATACATTAACTTAATGTTTTATACTTAGCACTTTCGTTTCATTTTTCCATATTAATTTCTAACTTATTATTTAAATCCTTATTCGAATTTCCCCTTTTCCCGTATTATTTTAATTAATAAAATTCCCAAATTTTTAATATCTCGCCCCGTTGGTTGAAATATAACCTTAATACATCGATTAATTAAATAAATCATAAACCCACATCCCCACCGTATAAAGAGATTAATTAATCCTCATGATTAATTAATAATCTAATCCACCAATCAAATCCCTCCCGATACGATTATTTCATAGTAAATTGTGTTGGGCCCGCCCATTAATTCTCCGCCATCTCCCTTTCCCGATGACCGTCCGATCAACCCATCTGAAATCAACGGTTATTATCAATATCGCTGGCCATCCTCGTCCGAACGATAACGCGCGATGGCCAAGCGGTTTTCTGAACAGTGTCATGCCACACATCGTTCATCGTATGGAATCGCTCGCCCTCCGCTCAAAACCGCCCGTCCCCAAAAGTGGTGCGATGGAAACCACTTATGCCCACCTCCCATGACGATGCCCCCATACTCGTTGACGTCATCCATTAAAAAAAATAAAAATAAAAACCCGCCACCTTTGACTTCGTAAATAAAACAAAAAAGCCATGTCATTTTCACTATCCCGCGCAGTAACCAGTCTCCCATGCAACAAATTTCGAAATCAACTGTCGTAGTTTGCCAATCGTTACCTTGCTGAAGAAATCTGCAGTCAAATAATCCAGAGTTCATCTGCCATAGCCAGCACCTGTTAATCACTATTTATTTCCCAGAAAACAGGTATTTACCTAAAATCCCATTGAACTCTAGTTTTTGTTTTAAATTCCACACAAAAAGCTGAAACAGGGTTCAAAATTGCTTAGTTCATTCCTCAATTCCTGAAGTTACAGTTGTATAGTCCCAAACATGTGATTCTTCCCATTTTTCAAAACCCGCAATTCATTTCCGAATCCACAAAAACCAGAAATGGAAGTGCCCGTGGCTTTGAATGTCGCACCCCTGAATACCCCTCACAGAGATTTAGACTATCTACCTCTTGTAGATAGGGATTTCCAAATTAAAGACCTTGTTCTCAGTCAAAATCCTCTTCGAATTTTTTGCTGCTACAGAGATGACTACCTAAATGGTTCTGGCATTATTGGACTATGGGAATCCAATCTTCCCATGTATCTTCTTCCTTCAGTCCATATTTTTCCCGAGATAATCCATTTCTGCCATGCAAATTATGATCCCAATCAACGAGCGATTTTTTCCCCGAGTCAAACTATTCTTTTTCCCATAACTTCTCAGTTTATCAATGAGATGTTACAGTTCCAGCCTGGTTAAGCCCTGACTCCCCTTTCTATGGGAGAATTATTTGAGAAATCTACTAATTTATCCCAAGAAGAGTTAAATCGCCTTTGCCAAACTTTCATGTTGCCAGAACATCAGCCCAAAGGCCCTCCCCCTTATGGTTATACCTTTTTCAATGATGTAGGCAGATTTATTTTGAATATGATATCCTCCATAATGGGTTTCAATACTAGTGAATATGTTGATCAATTAACCCTAGTATTGTTGTCTATTTTTACCCCTGGACAACCCCCTGCTATCAAGTATGATTTTGCTTCCTACATTGCAGATAAAATCCATGATCAGTTCAGGAGATTAGTGAATGAAAAAGTGTTCAAGTATTCCTTTGTCATATACCATCTCATGCTTTATTTTCAATCAGAGAGTTTCCCTTTCTATGTTAAAAAACTTGATGCCAAAGGAAATCCTAGGTCTGTAATATTTTGGTCTGCCATCACTCATGCTTACTCTGATTCTCCTTACTCTTATAATGAGTTTATTGACCTATTTGTGCACCTTGCAACCACCTTGTTGACAAGAGTCTCCCCTCCTAGGGTCAGTAATGACATAAAGAAAATTCTCCAACTCTCAAAACAATATAAGGTAGGTGACTGGTACCTATACCAAAATCACACAGAAATCATAATATATGGGTGTGATTTATTCCCATTCAATTTTCCAAAATATGTCCCAATGAGATTATTTGAATTAGAGTATTTCAGGCAGATGATCAATTTAGATATAGTTCATTTCTACAATGCAAAGAAAAAGGCTTAGCTCAGAATTAAAAGTCAATTAGGTCCCTTTGTTTGTAACTCTAGGGATGCTGGAAAGGAAGCTGAAAGGATCTTAGAAGACTATCTCAGATTACAAAAAAGTTTCTATTGGGTACCTTATGACCCAAATAGCTTTATTTGTGATAGAAGGATGAAAAATAAACTATCACCATACATTCATCAAAGAATCCCAAAAATTGAACAGTATGCCAATATGGATGAATGGATGGAAGGGACATTGATAGAACAAGATAAGGAGCAGGTAAATGTTGAAAATGTAGTGAAAGACATTGAAGAAATACTTGACCTAGACTCTTTTGGACAGGTACAGATACCAGGTATTGGTTCTTGGTATGTTGGGACTTCTCAACAAAACTTATAGGAAATCAGTGCATTGGCTACAGTAGCATCTAAAGGAAAGGAAAAAGAGGCTGATATACAGGTTACAGAGAAATTTACATTGATAGAACAACCTCAGACTTCTAAAGAATAGGGTCAAGTACAGGTTTCTCCTACTCAGACCAATGTAGCAGAAATATCAATTTTACAAACTCCTCTTAATGTAGAAAAGGGTAAAAAGAGAGATGCTGAAGCAGCTACTCCTGTCAGTGGGTCTTCTGAACAGCCTGATGTTAAAAGACAAAAATTGAATCCTCTTCCAGAAGTGGAATCTGTTCATGAAATCCCTGATAGTCAGACGCAAGAAGAATTGGGTGGTTAGCAAATAGGTGCAATCAGTGGGACATCCACTACTTTACAGAGAAAAGAGCTTCAAAGCCAGCAAAGTGAAGAACTGTCATCTTTCAAACCACCAGTGAAAGATGCCTGGGACATTAAAAGAACATTCATAAATATCAAGGCCAGAAATGATCCTCTCAGACTTCAAGTTTAAAATCAATGTTTGAAAATGGCTCCTAAGAATCAACAAAGATTGATGTCATCCTATGACATCCAGCAGGGAAAGATGGTAATGAGTCACTTCAAACCCACGGTACAGCAGCCTCAAACAGCTGCAGATTATATCAGAACACATTTTGAAGTCTTAGCAAAGGATATTCATCCTTTGGATCAAATTGAGCTACATAAACAGACAGGTGAAATGATTTATTCTACTCTAATAGATAAATCAATGATGACCCACAAATTGCGGGATTCATTGGAGAATACAAATGCACAATTGCAGCTTGAAAAAGCCTCTTCTCGGGCTAAATACAACAGGATAAAATTTTTGGAGGAAATAATCATTGGATTGGGTCATAATCCAAAAGATGTCAAGGGCATAGAAGCATTGATTAAGAAAAAATATGATGACATTGCAGCTTTGAGGAAACAACTGAAGTTACCAGCCTCAAGACATCCACAGATTGTAGAAATCCTGAAGCAAAATTCTGAAGAAGAATTAATGGACTTGCTCTTGAAACTGAATGAGCAACTTAATGAAACAGAAAAAGAGCTTGAAAAGGCATTGAAAGACAAGCAGCCTAACATTCCATCATCTACAATAGAGGTAATTACAGGTACATCTCCAACAGGTCAGCCAACAGAATTGTCACAGGAAAATACTTCAAATTTGAGTACAGAAGAATTCATAAAGTCAATGGAGGAAATGAAACTCCAAGTGACAGAGCTACAGAGAACAAAGGTGCAACTCATCAGTTTAGAACAAAAATATGATCTCTCAAAGATGAATGTTGCAGATAAAACAAGAGAGGTAAACAGATTAGAAAAATTGGTCAACAAATTGGAGAAGGATCTCACATTGGAGAAGCGTTTAAAGGAAATAAATGAAATTCTTTGGGACAACATCATCCAGTCAATAAAAGATGTCTGGTCCTCAATTCAAATAATGTATGAACAGAATGATTTAGCCAAATTGGCTCTGGAAGAAATCCTAAAAGCAAGAGAAGAATTAGGAAACATGCCTGAAGAAGCCAATGAACTTATCCACTTTTTAAATACTCAGAACAAGCATCAACTTGAAGAACTTGGCATTCAGGACAGGACAGGAACAATTTTGGAAATAAAAAGAGTTTTTACCAAAAGAACTCTGATGCGGAATTTAGAACGAAGATGCTCTGATATGCAAGAAGAAATCAATGCCTTCAGAAAAAGATTTGATATTTTGTTGAATAAAGGATTTCCCAGTCCTTTAGTTTCAGAGGATAAATTGATGGACCTTGAAAGTTATATTGAGAAATTGGACAAGCATGCTGACAATCAGGCCAGTGCTTCAACTAGTTCATCAGCAGCAGCGTTGCCTACAGGAAAAAATCTTCATGACAGATTGGAAAATTTGTTTTATTTCGAGCATGAGGTAAGACATTTGTTCCCAATTCAACCTACTTTCTTCAGGTATACAGAAATAGATGAAACTTTGAGGAAGCCGCAAAGGACCAGAATACCGGAGGCTGAATGGTGGGAAGAAATGTTAAAACTTTTGTAAAATTATCCTTACATTTATTTTTGATTATGTACTATAGTAAGTCATGATAAGAAGGATAAAAGGATAAACAGAGGTTAAATAGTATCATTGCAGTTAAAGAGTATCAGTAAAACAGAGCAGCCAGCACAGAATTACTAAAGAGGACAACAACAAGCCAAATCGTAGGGCCTGCCTCCAACATGTTCTCAAAAGAAGGAAACAACACAACATCAGTTATCATTTCTCTTATCTATGAAACCATCTGTCTCTATTTTTGTTGTAAAATATTTATGAGTCATCCTATATTATATCTCAAGTTGTTATGAGATATTTTTTTGTATAAATACTCCCTTAATTGGAGTATTGAGGGTGGATTCTTAGACTTTGCTGTAACATTAACTATTTTGGAATAAAGTTCTATTGGAGAAATTTTGTGTGGCTAACTGGATGATGAATTGATGCGAAAGACTTTTTACAGGATTCTTGTGTCAGACTACGGATCAATAAGTCATCTATCTCTTGTGTTTTGAAGTCTTTATACCTATTTATTATATCACTGTGTTTCATATCTGAATGATTAATGAAAAAGAATAAATCAGAAAGTGCTTAAGTGTAATCTGATTTTAATCATTGTTATTCTAAATGTTTTCTTCTAAACTGGTTTAAACAGTGAATTCTTAATTACTCCTGTTTTACTAAGTTTAAGCATTTTGATTATTTAGTAAAGAATACTTAATTGCTCTTTATTGATAATCACTCAATTTCCCTCTTATGAATGTGTTGAAGGATTCTTAATTGCCCTTCATCCATTTTGATTCCATTCCATTCACTTTAAATCTATGATTGTTCCCTGTTTGATTATCTTGCCCTGTGAAACCATCTTTTGTTAAGAAACTTAATCCAGTTAAGATATCCTTTTTTACTCCATTAGCCCAAAGGCCTAAACTACTCAATCTTTCCCTAAGCTATTGAATTCCACCACCCAAATTCGAAAAAAACCCCTGGACTTTATAACTAGCCTAACATCTTCTAAAACAAAGCTAAATTTTACAGAGAGAGCCCTCTCTGGGTACAGATTGGCTAGATTATGTACCTAAAAGTTGGTTTGTGGTTACCTCAGACCCCTTTCCTCTTCCCAACAACTTCAAGGAAAATCTGAGTGATAACATAGTGGTGAATCCACTGGGGATTGAATAATTTGATTGTTACTATTGTTTTCTTTATAAACTACAGACGGAGCCTAAAGTTAGCCAGGTAGCCTTTGAACTGCTTTTGCTCTGCAATTGCATAGTAAATAAAAGTTGCTTCAGTCTATCTCCAGTATAGTTTATGAACTAAACTTTGGTTTCATACATTTGATCAGTTCCTCTAGTTAAATAAATCTTTAAGAAAATTTAAATCCAATATCTAAACTTCTTAAGGAAATTTTTGAAGTTGTATTGTTCATTTTATTCAGATTAAAAACCAAAAAAATATCACTTAGAAACCTGGCTTCAGAAAGGACTCGTTACACTAGGGCTAATCCTGATCCAAATCCTCCGCCTGTGTTTGAAAATCCGAATATGATTCCCAGAATTATTAGAAGACAAGATAGTCAAGAAAGCTCTGGTAGTTCTAGACCTCTTTATAGATCAATATCCTGTCCAGTTAAGTGGATTTATCTTGAGGACGAACCTTTTGACGAGCAGTTTGAAACATCTTTATTTGTAATTTTTTCTGAATCTTAGTTGTCCAATTTGGTTCCAGACCCAGTATTTCTTGAAGATTTAAAATTTGAATTTGTTACATCACATCTTGATAAACATTTGTGAAATTCTATACAATCTGAGCTTACCTCTGAAGGGACTTCAAATATTTCTATGATTACTTCAGCTTCTCCAAGTTCATCAACATTCCCACAAACATCTCAACCTCAAACTACCCCTTCTACTCCTCCATCTACCACTCATATACCAACCTCACCTGTTATTTCATCACTACCTCTTTCAATGGCAAACATATATGCTCCTTTGGTATTACTAGCTAATCTAGGGGCTATGCCTCAAGATTACCAAAGTAAAATCACTCCCTTTGATGGTTCTGGTACTTACACTGCACAACAACACTCTAAAAGGATGACTGATTACTTTGAAATTTATGAAATAGATGTTGATGATGTAAGAATGAGAATTTTTGTCCAAAGTCTTACTGGAGAAGTCAAAACCTGGTTCAGGGCTCTTCCTGCAAACAGTGTTGTTGACATACCAACTCTTTATAGATCATTTTTAAACAGATAGGAAAAGAAGAAAGATCCTCTTCAAATCTTATCAGACTTTGGAAAACTAAAGAGAGGACCAAACGAAACTCTGAAAGATTATGTCACCAGATTCAATGAGGCTTACAATGTTGTTCCCCAAAATCTTAGACCTCCCCCATATTCAGTATTAATCAAACTCCCTGATGGATTTGATTCTGATATAGCGTATCAAATTAGGGAAAGAGCTCCTCAAACTTTAGAAGAAATGCAAAGTATAGTTGTTGCAGGGTATGGCACTTTATGGATATCACCCACCATCCATCACATCTTATTTAAAAGAAAATTCTAGGGTTCCAGCAGTGGAGGATCACATAGAGCATCAACAAGAAGTTCTCCAACTCTTAAAGGATAACCTAAATTTGGCACAAAATCTAATGAAACAATAGGCAAATCAACATCACAGTGAGAGAAGTTTTGATGTGGGAGATTGGGTATTTTTAAGGCTACAACCATACAAAAAAATGTCCCTCAAGAAAGCTAAGAAGGATAATAAATAATCACCAAAGTACTATGGTCCTTACAAGGTTTTGCAAAAGATTGGTACTATGGCATACAAATTGGATCTTCCTGCTTCTTCACAAGTGCATCCAGTTTTCCATGTCTCATGCTTAAAAACGGTTATAGGGGACAAAATTCCAGTTAAAACAATATTGCCAGAACTTGATGAGGAAGGAAAAACCATATTGGAACTTGAAGCAGCCACGAAAATAAGAACTCGACAACTACGAAATCGATCAATTTTAGAGTATCTCATCAAATGGAAGAACTTACCCACTGAAGATTCTACAAGGGAGGATGAGAATTTTATACAAAATCACCTGAAACTATTCAAGCATTGAGGACAACACTTTTTTGAAGGAGAGGAGCATGTGAGGTCCCTATATTACTAGTATAGTCCCTTATTGTTGTTAGTGTAACCCCCTTATTGTTATTGTTGCACCCTTGTAACCCCCATATTGTTATTAGTGTGCCCTTACATTATTATTGTTAGGTCGACTAGGATTAGATTGTGGCCCCATGGAATCCTATATATAGAAAGCAGGTTTTGTCATTCGTATCATCTAAGAATTGTTCATTTATGTAATGTATTGGAGGTTGTCCCCTCGAAGTGGCTGATTTCTAAGGCGTTGATGTCATTTTTCTTCTATTTTTGGAGATGGTTTCACAACATTTGGTATCAAAGCTTTGGATTCTAGGATTTCACTACTCCAAATAGGTCATCGTGGTATTTTTTCTATAACTTTGTTTCAACGAAGGTTCAGAAGATGACAACTGCTTCTTTAAGCACACAGGTCGATTGTCAATGTCCGATTTCTATGAAAAGTATGAAGGTGAAAACTACTTCTGCAAGCCACATGCATGAGACAAAAGTTCCACATGCCAACAACTAGCACGATGGGAACCATTGTATTAAGTAGGAAGATACATGGTTTGATATGAGGATTGCCTAAAGATAGGTGCCCAACTCATCATTGTAGAAGCCAAATAAACTAGAGGAGAATCCTTGCTTAAAGAAAGTCCTTTTGGAATTTGGTTGTCAAAGTCTGAGCTATTATCAGTTACTATAGATTGGATATTTTTATCTGATTCAATGCCAAGTTGAAGATTTCTCTTCGGATCCACTCATGGATTTTCCTTCTTTGAAGACTGATAAATTGTGGTGTCTTATCACAACCCTATTTGGAGTCTCTCAATTGCTTCTTACCATTGGATAGGAAAGAAAATTGGCCATCAAAACTCCATTCTTTCTGTAAATGACTACAATACATCACCTTTGACATTGGAGTTTTATGACATGAATGAACCTGCTAATATTATTAACTATGGAAAAAAGGGCAGGTCTTCCACTGGTTGGCATGGCCAGAATCCATCAGTGAACCTTAGAGATGTTATAATTTATATTCCATGTGGAGCAATTGTTTTATACAAGAGCTTATTGAACATGTCAAAGCTAAAATGATTCCTATTATTAGGGGTGTATATGATGCTTTTGAAAAATACTTAGCTTGCAGAGTCATGGTAGTTGCCCCTCCACAATTTTCAAGTGTTATGATATATGAAAATGGTGCCAAATTTGAATGTAAATTACCAGAGGGAGAGTTGATATCCTTTCATGGAGAAGCCAAAGATGTCCTTTCTAAAGAATTGAATCCTTTATTTAAAGGAAAATATATTCAGTTGCAAATATCTACCTACAGATATCAATTCAATATTTATTCCAAAAGTAATGTACACTATCCATTTGCAAGGCCCACATGGTTCTGAGAAGATCTGTCTTCGTAGAATATTCAACAAATGTGTTTTGCCTCTTGAATTTAGACCAGGAGTGTCTGCATCATTTTACCGTGTGCTTTTGCAAAGTGACCCCACTGGAGAACAACAGTTGTTGCTTACTCCAGCATCAACTATTATGGTCAAGGCTACCAAAGAGGTTCTTTATCATGTTAATGGTAGATATAATACTGAAGCCCAGGATCGGTTGCTTATTTCGAATCACTAGCACATCAAGGATTCAATTTCGATTTCATGCTTATCTAATAGCTTGATTGAGGAGTGATGACAAATGGTACATATGGGAATCAAAAGTTGATGGAGTTTCTACGGTATCTAAAGATACAAAGAATGAACCACTCGGACATGGAACAGAGATATGATTTCACCTTAAATATGAAGCTATCGAATATTTGGATGAGAGTAAATTGAAAGATCTGGAACTGCCTTGCAAAACCTTTGAGATTTGAAAGCACAAAATCTGGCAATAAACTGGCATCCTTGGACCAATACATACCAAGAATGAAACTGAGCGTAGAAAATAAGTTGCAAGATGTCAGCTATGTTACTACAATATGCTTGTTTTTTCATAAGATGCGTCATGATGTTTTAATCTACATTTGACAAAGGTGCAAACCTTGATGTATTGGATCATCCAATCTTGAACTTCATTTATCACTTGATAGTGGAAATAGTTCCATCTTCACTTGTTCTCATAATACTATGGAAATTTCCTCCTAATTGTGGTACAACTCATTCTCATCGAAGCCTTTGAAGTCACAAAAGGTTTCAAGGAAAAAAAATAGTGTCCTGATCATTTGTGAACATCCATATGCTAGTGCATATTATCAAGATCATGGGGCAGAGTTGTGAAACTATACAACATTATGCTTAATGGTTGGGATGCACTTTCTATTTCTATTTTGGCCATCATGGCTTGAATGGAAGGTTTTAGCGATCATGGTCCTTAAGTTTGCAAAAGGTACATCGAAAGAGCTGGTAGAGAAAGGAGGTTGGGATATTGCAGAATCAATTGCTATTGGGGGCATGACATGCTTCCATTACTCTGAACCAATGTTGGACCTGAAAAAAAAAAAAAAAAAAAAAAAAAAAAAAAAACCTTGCTTTACAACCACTTGAAGAGAGGCCTCTATGGCCTTGAAAATATTAAATAGGGAGTTATTTGAGTAAGACATCAGGCGTGACTAATTTATTATGCTAAACCTCACGCATGTTTAGCTATGAAGGATGATCGTTGACTAAAATCAACAATTCAAATCTAATTTAGGACCCCCTCGGTGTTTTGAATTTTAATGGAGAGGGGGGGGGGGGTAAGAAATGGGCTATTTTCAAACCCAACAATCAACCACGTGGAAACCGAAGGATATGTTCGAACCCCCTCCCTCCGATACCGCTTACCATCTGTTGGGCCCTCTGAAATCCGGTAGTGGGTTTTCCGACCAACTCAGCAATGTACATGCCAGCACACAAGCTCTGTGGAAACATCAGAGAACGTTGGGAAGTGGGAAATTGATTTTCAATGGCCAGATGTTGAATGTACTGAAATTAAATGACTTGTGTGGTATTTCGAGCCAATACGTGGTGTGTATTGCAATCTTCATACTTGATAAGAGAAGAAGCACGTTCCATTTGCAAACCATGTTGCTTGTACTGTAGAAATGGCTTTTACGTATTTACAAGAATTTCCCTAATAGTTTGGGATCAGAATATTCAAGGTCTCCCACAGGTTTGCAAGTGTTGCAGAGTGGCGACAGAGTATACATCAGACAAGGTCAACATGATTTTCATTCTGAACGACCAAGGTTGTCTCAAGATGATAGATGTTCTGAGTGGTTGATGGATGATACTGCTGAGAGGCACAAATATTATATTGACCAAGGCTACCATGTAAACAATATCTACTCCATAAATTTGGATCTTGTGCCTAATATGCCTCGCTCATTAATGCTATGGAAACAACACAAGGATTCCCCTCAACTCCATTCAAAATTTTCCATATCATTCTGATGCTTATGAATGCACAGGGCTGACCTCATCTTCAATGGAACATTATGCTCCTCGACTGGATCAAAAAATGAATTATACAAGATCAAGTTTGCACCAGAGTGATCAAGCGGATGAATGCTATGAAGTTGTTGCCATCAATGAGATTTAGATGATCAATGATCTAGTTAGAGAGTTTGCATGAAGCAGAACATTGCTTGGACTCAAGACTGATGAGATCCCTATATGCGGATATCCTAGTTGTTTGTTATTTAAATAACTCATGGAGTGAGGCACAATGTTGTAGTAGTGGAAGTTATGTCAGTAGAACTATGCTACGATGGTTGATGGAAATCACATTCAAGACTAGAGAAACACTTTCATGGATGCTAGAATTATAGGTGGATTATTGCTTGGGAAAAGGGATAATGTATCTATGTTGAACAAGCCAGAGATGAAAAGGGTAAGTTGGTGCCACAAGATCAGAATAATGAAACTGTACACTTTTCTGATGTGTCCGCTCAAAGGCATTCTCAACAGTTTACAGGAGATGGTGACTAGTAAGTCACAAGTAGGGAAGTGTCCTTGCATGAGCCAAAGATTTCACCTCATTAAATCAGATGAGCACAAGAGAGTTTAAGGTAAAAGAAGAAATATATTTCGAGAGGGGGTAGATTGGAATTGAACAACAGAGTGACCTCCACAAGGAGATTCACTGTTTGAACATCAAAATTTATGTGCTTCAATTCCTAGTTATGCCTCCCATTTATCAGGACTTGGAGGATGTGGAAGTGAAGCTGGAAGATACAAGTTTATATTTTCTATGTTGAACAATCAGTATGCAAATTTGATGTTGACAAAAGAAGAGATAATTGTGGAAGCAAGGTGTTTTTTCCCATTGTCCGCAGGTAGATACATTAACTTCAAAAACGCACAGCAGGAAAACAAGAATGAAATTAGATATTATGAGAGAGGTTTGTGACCAAAACAGGGCAATGAAAAAAAGAGTCTCTCTGATTTTACACAGGTGTCAGAAGTACGGAGAATTGAAGACATGTTTGAGGGCCATTTTTCAAGACTCCGATTTCCCTATTTTAAGACATGATTTTGCGGCGACTATTGTGGAGAGCTGGAGATGAAATTTGAAAATCCGAGAGAGGTTTGTTTCCATCATAGGGAAAAGAAAAATAACCTCTCTCATATTTTTCACAGCTGTCACCATTGGGGAGAAATAGATGTCTGAGTGTACCCATTATTTTCAGTAGAGAAAAGGGAGTAGGATTAGAGAAGCAGCAGTGCCGGTGACGCACTAGAATTAATTATCCAGCAAAGGCAGTCCTAATGATTGAGCTAGATGGAAGAGCCACCAGTGTTTTCTCTTTGAGCCAACCTCAACCACCTTTCACCTAATTTTTGATTAACGAAGAGCTACCAAAGTTAATGTTACAGTCGGTGTTGTGCTAGAGTTTTTTTTTGTTCGGGCCTTGCATGGCCGCAATTGTCTAGTTTTAGTTAAGTTGTAATTAATGAAGGTTGCCAAAGTAGATTAGGGAAACTAACTTGGTATTTAGATAAATACGTCATGTATTTTCATTATCAGGGGTTGGATATTTTAGCACCTATATTGTAAGAACTAATATTGGAGCACTGTAATTTTGGAGCTGGACATCGATAACCAAAGACCGTTTACATTATTCTTGAGCCGTGTTAAAATGGTGATGCATTTCTTCTTTGTTTAAATGTTTTCGTCATTTTCTCTGCTATGTATCTGCTCATCTAATTGTAAATCATAAATTTTAGATTAATATTCACTGTTAGAGCACCTTAATTCTGTCTGCATTTACAATTTGAATGTTTTTTGCTGAAGTCTGATTAAATAATTCTTAATTTCTCTTTAGTCACTACTAAACCTTACAGTTTATTTCACCTCATAATTCATACAACTCATAAGATCCATTTAGCACAGTTAGCTTGCCTTGTGATTTGCTCTTGATTTTTATGTGCCATCCCAACCTTTGACTCCATCGCCTAATGGAATAGGCTCTGCAGCCCTATCTGTCCAACCACACATTCAATCAAACAAACAACCCCATCATTGTAACTATCCTAATACCAGTACTTATAACCAACAAGTTAAATCGATTTAAATCATAAAACAGAGAGATCCCTCTTTGAGTCTAGGAAGGCTAGGTCCTGGGCTCCAAAGCGGTTTGATGTAGTGCTTTATAGTTTAGTTTTTCCAATCTTCTAAATTATAGGGTGCTAACATAATGGCGACCATACTAGGGAATGAGTTATTGAAAAAGCTTAATATTTCATCAGAACTCAGAAACCCCAGTCAAAATATTGTATGATTCAAGTATGTTCCAAGATTCGTACCTGGTTGTTGATGGTGTACAACAGCCAGTCACAAGAAAGTTGAAATCATCCACCTGGAGACTCCACAGTTTTCAGTTCACCTAAAGGATCCACTAGTAGAAGAATCCAGATTGGTTGTGAATATACAGTGATTCCATTCTCTGACTGATGAACAAGATGAATCCAAGAATACAATGCTGGTATGCTCCAATGAATAGAGATCACATTCCCGGATTCCCACAAAAAATGCCTCAGGTAAATTGGCAAGGAAATCTTTCTATTTTTCAATATGAGAATGTTGATGATGCTTCATTACATCTCATTAAATTCCATATAAATTTATGGAAGTTGAAGGTCGAATTGCATGAGGATTGCCTCATGAAGATGTTCATGGCAAAATTATAAGGGAAAGCGAGGGAATGGTATGAAGGTTTGAATCCCGGTATTTTTTTTTTCTTTAAAGGATTTCCACAAGGTGTTTTATGAGCATTATAAAGAAAATTATCCATCTTTATCATTAGCTGAAAATTGTTGTGATTAGTCTGAGGATCTCATACAATACCTTGTAAATATTGATGAAGATCTAGGAAATTGGCATCCTGAGGATCTCTTAGAAGAAATTTATGAATTTCATTCTCAAGTTAACTGTCATGATAACCAAGAGAAGTTAGTTGAAAATGAAAGCCATCAAGAAATTAAAATAGATTCACAGGGTCTCTCTGTGGGGACAAATGATAATTCATATTCTTTTTTGTGTGAGGCTAAAAAAGACATTCACTCTCATGATCAGTCTTCACAAGAGAAAGAAAATGATTGTTGTTCAATCCAAAGAAAACAAAGACTCCTCCTCCTTTAACTAAAGAAGAAATTAATCAGATTCTAAGCATGCAACCAACCTCTCAATATTTATGTGATCAGGAGATTAATACTATTTGTTCTACTTCTGAGTTATGTACTGAAGTGTTGTCTCATGAAGAAACAAATGTAGAGCATATTGATACTGATGCTGTTTTACATTCTCAAGAAGGCTTATTGCCAGAAAGTGTTTCTGTTCATCAAAATGATGGCCTTCAAACATAATTCAACCAACTCAGTCGAGACATATCAGATTTTCTTGAGGAAAACATATTGGTATAAAATGAAGAGGCCATATCAGATGGCCATGAAGAATGTGAAGATATTCTCTTTCATAAGGATCCTGAGCATAACAAAGTGGAACAAAGAGCAGTCCTGGATGTAGCTGGTTATTTGAATCATCAGGGCCAAGTATTGTTCCAAGATCCTTTTGCTGGCCTTTTAGAATCATCTAAGGAAGGAGTATGCTATGCCCTGAATGGTTTGTAGCCAAGTTTAAGGAAAATTTTGAACATTGTTGTTCAATGGCAAGTAAGAGGGGAGTGGCCCTCTTGTTTTCTCAACCTACTCAAAAAATTGAACAAGAATCAAGTATGTAGTGTGTTACTTGATTGGTTGCATTGGAAAAAAGAGTTCACTTAGTGTATATATCACCTCTAAGTTAGATTAGGGTAGGTAAGTGTGCAAATAAGCTCAGTTATTTTGAGCATTTTCTCAGTTTTGGTTTGAGATTGCTTTCTATTTTTAGTTTCAGCATAGTTCAGATTTCATGAACTCAAATTTACTGGGTGTAGCAATATTTTCAGTTTGATGGTTGCAGTGGATAAGTTCAGTTGAATATTTTATTTTAGAGTTACAATGTGCAAGTAAGTTGCCTAGGCAAACATGTGGTCTTCTTTTATCAGTTATTGTTAGAAGGAATAATCAACTAGTTTCCAGTCAATGAGTTGCATGATAGATCAAGACACAAGTTGTGGGATTAGCCCAGTGAATAAGGCACTAGTTTACGAATCCAGAGATCTTAGATTCTTGACACCTCCTCCGGAGCTGCCATCCCCAGAAGGAGACGATGTTGGATCTCGATAAATTTTAAATTTTACACTTTGTCTTGCATATTTTCAAATTCATTAGAAAAAATGGGACAAATTTGAAAATGACTTTACCAAATTTTATTCCAAATTAAATTAGATTTATCACTTGCTAGCCATGAACTACATCTATGAGGGTGAATATGATAAGATTTATATTGCACACAAGTCGATTTTCAATGTCTAATTTCTACGAAAAGTATGAAGGTGACAATTGCTTCTGCATGTAATATTCCCAAATGGGGAATGCAACAATATATGAACACAAAACTGGAAATAGCAGTGTAAATCAACTCTTGAACATTGGAGACCAATATGGAGACATAACATCATGTGTTAGATCAGCATATCATCATAAATAGTGAGGCATAAACCATGTACAATGAAGGAACAAGCCTCCCATAAACAATCACTCCACAAATGAGCTGCTGTCACAATAAAAAAGTGACAGAGCACTGCTACAACGTAGTTATAAACACACTGTTACAAAAAAAGAATGTACCAAAGATGTAGGGCTGTTATATGCCTCAAAAGATATGCCCAATATAGATCTAGGCTTAATACAAACTCCTACAAAGAACCGAGAAAGGGTTTTCAGAAATACACTCTATACAAGATGGGATCTAAAGCCCAATGGTTGAAGATTCACTGCAAATTGGAGAAAATGGGTGTAGAAGGCTGAAATATAGCATATCTGATGTAGATTCCCTCAAAGGTCTCCTCCCATGAAAGGCTGAACCCTCCAATCACAAGAAAACACTCCAAAGGAGCCTCAATATATCTCACTTAAGCTGCCCTCCAAAATAATGCAATTCCCAGCTAGAACAATGTTGTCAATGATGGGAAATATATGGTCTGGTGCCAAAGATATGAAATATTTCCAAGAGCTCTCCAAACTGATCTCCCAAGAGAAGGAAACCTTCCTCCTATGAGAAACTAGCTTAGAAAGCGGGTTTCTAACCCCTCCACTGCAACAACCTGCAACACATCATAATAACCTACAGAAACTGCGTTGATGAAGAAAGTTGTAGCTTGGCCTGAAAGCATGAATGTGGAAATGAATGCAATACTCTTCCAAGAGGCCTCTCAAGAAGAGGTGGGATTCCTCTCAGGAACACCCAGTGCTAAACATCACAGCAAACCTGCTAAACAACAAATGAATGCAAAGTCTAAGCATACCAATATCAAAATAATAATCTAAAAACATATCCTCATATGGCTTCCATACTCTTCCTTAAATAGATTATGAGCTCACTTGCCCTTAGCTCCACTCAATTAGGTCGTTTCCTCCATGAGATCAATCTCCCTCCAAAACTGCGTTATTCCTCAATTAATCTCCACTCCTCCATAACAATGTTGTTGAATTGGTCAAAGTTGACTGAATCAACATGATCCAACCCCTGTTCACACTTGGAGGTGCTTTATTTAGCTTCTAAAAAGGTCTCCTTTCACACTTTAAGTGTTTTTATTGCTGCTTAGGAGACTTATGGGCCTTTCTACCCATTTATTCACCTACCTAGTGATAAAACAAACTATAATATTCCATTTAGTTGAAGGCTAAATTTTTGGAATATTACAGTCCTCCTCTCCAAAATTTTGCTTGTCCTCAAGCAACTATATAAGGAGAGAAAATTTCCTCCCCTCCTCCTCTTGTGGCCTCCTCATAAATAGTCCCCACCACTGCTCGAAATAATCTGCAATAAATCGGCCCTCCAATTTTTCCTCCCAAGTATGCAAAACCAAACGGCTCACATGATGAAAAGGTGGAAGGTGTAAGTGGAAACCTTCTTGTTGTCCAATGGCCTCCTCAAGGTACGAGTTATGACAAGCATAGGGGGTCTCATTCTCAATGAGAAACTCCCAATCCCATGCTATCATCCAAATGAAATGAGCCATTCTAGGTAGCTCATCAAAAGAATCCTCAACCCCCGGTTCATGCAATGTATTGGGGCTGTATGGAGAGATTAAATTCTTCCACCCAAGTTGTTTCTCCCTCCATTTATGGTATGTATGGGGCTACTGCTGATATTGGGCTGAAAATTCATGGCCTCCATGAATGGCCCAAATTACCCCACCAAACAAATCAGCCATGAAGTTCCTCCTCCAAGAACTCAAGTTCCCCAAATGGCTCCTCCCACATGAAGAAAAGAGATGTAGTATGGAAATCATGGTTTTCTCATTGTTTCTCCTGAAACATGCAACATGTAAAGTAGGGATAATCATACCCCCAATGGGCACCTCCAACTCTTGTCCCACTCTCCAATCAAAGCTCCCCATGAGCATAAGAACATCAAAAATATATGGGAGCAAAAACCAATGAAAACAAGTTTCCATATGACAACCGGAAAGTGGATCATAGTTCCACACATGGAACCAGCGTAGTGCATCCCCTGCCTGCCTCAAATCAAAGAATAAAAAGTGCTCTCCCAGCCACTTGTTTGCTGCCACAATCATCCTACAAGATAGGATCATGAGGATAAAATGTGGTGTCAATGGTGCACACCAAGAGCCATGTGGCTTCCCCCATAAACCACCAATAGAATAACCAACCTCAATGCTACAATTGGCCTCAAGTACATCATAATATGTTGGAACAGGGTATCCTACAAGCTGCGAAACTAGTCCATTTTGAATACTTTTGATTAAATTTAGTCTAGCACTGGGGTTTTGGGGTGGGTCAAAGCCCCGAAAGCATTGTAAGGGGTAAAAGGGTAAACTAGGGGTCCGAAAACCACGGTTTACGGACCATAGGAAATTCTAGGCTAGATTATTATAAATAACAGAACATTTTGCATTGTAAGGTAGAGAATTAACGAGCTATTGATGCGAATTTTGGTTTAAGCTATCTATTTGGGTTTTGGGGAAGGGACTCCTGTTGGCTGTGTGTGCGGAGATCTAAGTCCAGCTGTGTGTGGACCCTGCCACTGTGTGCACAGGCTGGGAAGGGAATTGTAAGGAGGAATTGATGAATGAATGAATAAGAAAGGTTGATAGATAACTGAATCTATGAGTACTCTCTGTATGAATCATTGGTAATTACTGCATTGTGTGTTTTCTGTATTTAAGCTGCAAAAATCAGTGTAAGTGTGTTTTTTGTATCTAGATCTGTTCTGTTCAGTTTATGAAAGGCTGTGCTACTATCATAAAAGCATATAACTATAGATCTAGCGCACATGGATGCGAATAGAAACCCACTTGGCCCTACGCAGGGCAAGTCAATCTGAGAATCGCAAGACCAAATGCAGCTCTGCTTGCCTTACCTATCCTTTCTTAGGGTGCAAAAACCTAGTTCCAGCACCCACCCATACTACTTCGGGTGAGACTTTGACCTGCGAAAGTAGGTCATTTCCGAAAGGGCCAGTAGTATAGGGGTTTGTTGGAAAACCTTGAGCTTTGAACTTGGGTTAGGACCCCTCGAGCCAAAAAATGGTTCCGTTGCCGGGACCTGGAGAATTCTGAGAAAGGGATCAGGTAATGACAAGAGAATATTGGAAGC